>SJYA01000974.1:115702-164188 GCA_006410615.1 Neotragus moschatus | reverse complement strand
CAGTCTCCATTAGGTTATTTTTAGCTGCCGTGAAGACTGGGAGGGGCTCCTTCATCATGGCGCTGGCCTCCAGGTCCAGACTTCCATTCCACCGGTCTGGGCGGGAAGTGGGGGCAATAGACGACACTTTCCCCTCCTTAGCAGGCAAGGAACGCTGCTGAGAGAGGCCGGAGCTGGACGGTGCAAAGCCCCCACTGTATCCCCGCGCTGGAGTTTCAGCTCCAGGACAAGGAAGGAGGGGGTTCGGACCCCCGCGCCCCTCCCTCTTTTGTTCAGCTCCGCGTCCTCTCAGTCCGCGCCATCCTCTGGCACATCCCGTGGCGAAGGGGGCGGGGGGCGGTGGCCGCGGGGGAGGCGGCTGCAAGCCCGCGGGGAGAGGGACCCGAGGCTCCAGCCCCGCCCCGCCATGCGGGGCTCCCCCTCCCCCCCATTGTCCCCAGAGGCTGGGGGGGAGGGGGCTCCAGAGCCGAGCCCGGCCCCGCCCCACCCGCCGCGCCGCAGGAAGCCTGGCCCGCCGCCCCTGCAGACCCTGGCCGATCCTCGGCGGCGCCCACCCCCCACTGCACCGAAACCGGCGGGGCTCGAGGGGCGGGGGCCCGGCTTACCGTGATGTGCGGAATGCTCTTCTTGCCCTGGAAAGACATGGCCCCCCTCCCCACCTCTCGCGCCCTCGGCCCGGCCGGGGGACTTTGTGCGGCTGGCTTTCGCTCGGTGCAGCTGTCTCTCGGTCCCGCTTCCCGCGGGCGCGGTGACAAAGGCCCCAGCCCAGTGACGAGAGGCACGGAGCTCGGCTGCCCGCGGCTGCTCGGCCCGCTCGCCCGCCGCCGCTCCGGCTGCCAGCACCGCCCGGCTCCGCGAGGAGGGCGGGACGAAGGCGGGAGGAGGGGGCTGCAGACAGACAGCTCCTCCCGGCGGCGTGGAGCCGAGCCCGATTCGCCCCTCTCGCCTCGAACCAGGAAGCGCTTCCCTTCNCTGCCCGCGGCTGCTCGGCCCGCTCGCCCGCCGCCGCTCCGGCTGCCAGCACCGCCCGGCTCCGCGAGGAGGGCGGGACGAAGGCGGGAGGAGGGGGCTGCAGACAGACAGCTCCTCCCGGCGGCGTGGAGCCGAGCCCGATTCGCCCCTCTCGCCTCGAACCAGGAAGCGCTTCCCTTCCGATCACCCCTTTCCCCGCACTCCGCCCCTCGCCCCCCAACCAACCAGCCCCGCCGACCCCCGCCCCGCGCACACGCCCTCGGCTGGGCCCCGGCCTCGCTCTCGCGATTGGGTAGGTCTGGTTTTTTCAGGGCTCTTTTGAAAGCCAGAGATGGACTTCGGATGAGCAGGCGGAGACCATCGGCAGCGCCACAGGTGTGCGGTCCTGCATGGGAGCCGGGGCGGGGGGCTCCCGGAACACCTGTGTGGGGGAGGGAATGTGGGCCGGATGCCCAGAACCCCCTCTCCCTCCCTCGGCTGCTGGAGTGTTTTGAGGATACTGTCCAGCAACCTCCCGCCTCTGACCTCTCATTCCACAGCCTCCGTTTGTCTGCTGCGCCACTCGCTGCACAGCTCAAGCATGTATCCAGCCCCAAGTCCAAGCCTTTATTCAAACTGTGCCCTCTCTCGGAATATCTTACCTCCTCCACCAGACTCATCTCTAATGGCTTTTCCATGAAGCTTTTCTCTGCCACTCTTCCCACCTCAATTACTGAACCTGTCTCTCTGGGGACTCAGTAGGAACCTCCCTGCAGAAGCAGGGACCCCCAAAGACAAGGCCCTAATTAGTGGCTGACCTGCTCTACCGTCTGCAGCCCACCCCCCTCACATTACAGAGCCCCCTGCCAATGGGGCCACCGGGTCATCCCCAGAGCCTGTCTACCAGACACTGATTGCTGATTTCAGAGCCAGACCATTGTCACTAAGATCCCCGCAACCCTCCGGGGCAGGCTAGGGGCCAGGCGGGGTTGAAGGAAGTCTTGGTTCCCACTGGAGAGTGTACACTAACCCCAGCACCCATAGGTCCAGATGGTGCTTTGGGGAGAGGTGAGGGGCAGGCTTGGGCATGGCTTTGACATGGGCATGGCTTTGGGCATTTTCTTTGACAAAAGAAAGAAAAAGGAGAGCCCTAGCAAGCCCCCATAACACTAGACAGGTGCCCCAAATCTCCAGACAGATTAAAATGCGGACCTTTTCACTTTCAGCCTACAAAACTCAAACCTCCCACACAGGCCCTGTTAAAAGACCCCATCTTGTATACGTCAAGCTGCCACCCAGAGGAGGGGTGCACTAGGCCTGCTAAAGCCCCTCACCCCGCACCCCCCTCCCACCTCTCAGGTTAGGGCCTGAAGCCCTTACCTCCATCACCACTTGGGAGCCAGTCCTCCAGTCCAGGACGGAGACCAGAGTTGTCTGAGCCTTAAAATGAAGATGGGATGTTCCCCAAAGAGAAACAGTTTATTTAGTATTTTAGGAACACTAGGCCATAAGCTTCCCATTTCACAGGTGGGAAAGTGAGGCTGACACACAGGTAAAGTATCTCTCGGATATAAAGCATATTAGCTGCAGTAGAGCAGTATCTGGAAGCCAGGTTCTGGCATATCTAGTCTGGAGGTCATTCTCCTACATTCATTCATTTAGCCTCGGCTCTGAGCTGGATCCTAAATTCTTGCTGCTAACCGGAAATTGGGGTCTCCCTCACCCCCCACTCTATATTCCCTTCCTCGGGCGTTGTTAAGTGCTAGATTCCACAAACCAGGGAGTCCCCAGGGCCCAGTCTGGGCAGGGTAGCTCCGAGGGTGGGGTCGAGAACTCGGGGGAGGGGCGCTGGCTCGCTATTGGCCAAACAGTCCACAGCTCCGAGTGGACTTCCCGGGTACAAAGCGCCGCATTCACTCNTAGATTCCACAAACCAGGGAGTCCCCAGGGCCCAGTCTGGGCAGGGTAGCTCCGAGGGTGGGGTCGAGAACTCGGGGGAGGGGCGCTGGCTCGCTATTGGCCAAACAGTCCACAGCTCCGAGTGGACTTCCCGGGTACAAAGCGCCGCATTCACTCAGCCTTGGGCCTTGGCAGACGCTGCGCCTGCGCCACCGAAACCCCTCCTCCCACCCCCAGGAAAGAGGTTTATGGGTGGGGGGAGGGCCCGGGTACCCTCTACAACGCGCAGGAGCAGCGAGGCCCGCCGGCTACGGGACCAGAACCCCGTAGCCGCTCGGCCTGCGGAGAGTAAAACGCTCCCCCAAGGGAGACTACGAGCCCCTTGGCTTCATGGTCCCGAACCTCGAGTGCTTCTGGGGTCCTTGGCACGCCCGAGGCGCTGCCTTTTGTCCAGAAACCATGGAGAAAGGGGAGTGGGCTAGAGGGGGAGAGGAAGGAGCAGTGGAAGAGGAAGCGACCAGCGTCCCCAAGGGCCGAGGCGGGGCTGCAGAGCCGTCCGGGGCCGAGCCCAGGGCCGATGCTGGCGTTAGTGACATTGACCGCGGCTCCTGATGGACGCTCTTCCACAGCTCCCGGCTGTGCACAAAGCGCTCTCGCCTCCCTGAAACTCCACCACACCATGAAGGAGGCTGGGAGATGCCACCCCCATTTCACAGATGAAGAAGCTGAGGCTCAAGAGGACGCACAGCCCTGACTGGAAACCACGGTTCTCCCGTATTGGCCCCGGCTTCTTGGTCCGCGGCCCCCGAAGCCTCCCTCTCAGGCTCTTAATCCTGGATCGCAAGTGAGGTCGGGCAGCAAAGGAGGTGGGGAGGGAGAGATAAAAAAGGGATACGGACAAGGAGACGGGACCCTCGCGATATCTCCGTTCCTTGACACACTCCCGCGCACTGTAGACTTTCCGCGAGGCGCCAGATTCAGGACCACGGAGAGTTCCCGAGCTCCCCGCCAGAAAACCGGGGGTGTGAGGATGGGGGCTGGAGGAGACCCACTATTGGGTCGGAGCAACCACAGGTCGGCCCAGCCCCCATTCTTCCACGACCCCCCCCCCACCCAGATTTCTGTCCAGATCAAACTGGAGCTCCCTCACTGTATGCCTCTCATAACATTTAAGGGGAGAAGGGTTCATAAAAATGATAATAATGATAAAACTCACAATATACGACGAATGTTTATTGAATGCTCGCTACCTGGCGTCATTAACTGATTTAATTTTCACAGTGAGTCTGTCGCGCCCACCCTGGCCTGGGGTGGAGCAGGAGTGCCAAACAGGGACCCCAGCACCCATAGTGGCCTGGGACCTGGGCAGTGTTTAGACGTGGAGTTCTGGGGTGAGGCGAGCATCCGGCCGTCGGATGCTCCAGTTTCCGTTCTCCAAGCATCTGACCATATATCCCACAGCTGGGTCGTCTATCCATCCATCTCCCCCAGTGGCTCTGGTGACCACCAACTAAAGGGAGATGAGCCATAGCGCCCAATGCCTGGCGTTCCCTCTCCCTGATTTTCCCCCGCTTTCACGAGGAGAGAAACCTCCAAGTCCACTGACCCCGGTTCAAATCCCTGCTCTGTCTCCAACTTGCTGTGAATCGAGCACACTGGCGTCCTGCGGGACTCAGAAACATTCTCGGAAGGTGTCGGGTGATTGCGGCTCGCGGTTTCCAGATCTATCTGCCCGACGATCTCAATTTTTAACCAAATCCTTCCCCCCAGAAAACACAGAGGGAGCACTCAAGAAAGGCTTAAGCTTTAAGCCGTGTCACCAGAGGCATTTCATTAAACATCTCCCGGCGCTGGTGACATAGGAGGTGCTCCATAATTCCTCATGAGTAAGTGGATAAATGAAGAGATGAATGCGGGAAAGAGCTACTCGTCTTCTTAAAGCAGAGAATGGGGACCATTGGATGAAATTAACCCCAGAGGACCCTCTGTGCTCTAAGGGACCATGTGGCGGCTTTAGCCAACTTACTTCTTTTCTCAGAACCTCGGTCTCTCCCTTTCTGCAGAGGAGGAGCAGGGGACTGGATCTCGAAAGACCCTCTGGAGTCTTATGGACTATGCTGGCCAACCCTGACCGAGTGGCCAAACCTCTCCAAACATGCTGTACGACAGAGTGGGGGAGGGGCCTTTGGCGCTCTCCCAAGCCCGGGGGCAGTGGCCCCTAGCACTCTGGCCTCCGGGCGGCCCCACACCCCGCGCCCCTAGGACCCCGCCCCCTCTGTCCGGCCCACGCGCGCCCCGAGGGTACCTGGCCATTGTCCCGGCCGAGTGGCAGGTCGCGGGGCGCGGGGCAGCGGATGCGCAGCGCGGGCGGTCTGTCGTCGCGCTCGCCCGGCGAGCTGACGGCCGAGCNCGGCCCCACACCCCGCGCCCCTAGGACCCCGCCCCCTCTGTCCGGCCCACGCGCGCCCCGAGGGTACCTGGCCATTGTCCCGGCCGAGTGGCAGGTCGCGGGGCGCGGGGCAGCGGATGCGCAGCGCGGGCGGTCTGTCGTCGCGCTCGCCCGGCGAGCTGACGGCCGAGCCCGAGGGCTCGCTCACATCGCTGGCCGTGTCCTCGCTGCCGCCGGGCCCCGGCAGGCCGACCGCATCAAGCCGGCCAGCACTGCGCGGCGTGCGCGCCGAGCCGCGGCGGCCCACGCTGTACGCGTCGAAGTCGATCGTCTTATTCTCGTAGGCGCCCTCCACCGCGGCGAACATGCCGCCGTACTTCTGCCGCGGGGTCTGCGCCGCGCTGCCCGGCCGCGCCAGGTATACGGGCAGGTCATCCTCCGTGTTCCACGCGCGCCGCCGGTCCGCCATACCGGTCCAAGGCCGGCTGCCCGACCGCGCCCCCACCCGCCCGCTCGCCCGCGGCCCTGGCCACCGCCGTGCGCCGCGCTCCGCGCTCGGTGCGGGCCCGCGGCTGCCCAGGCGCGACTGCGGCCCGGGCAGGGGCGGGCCGGGGTGCGGGCTGGGGCGGGGCCGGGGCGGGGCTGGGGCGGGGCCTCCGGGTGGCTGTCGGAGAGCACCGCGGCCGGCTACAAAGGACCGGGAGGCGGGGACCGCGGCGAGGGCGTGGAGGGACCGTGACGTGCCCTCGCCGCAGCGCTGAGGGCGGGCAGCCCAACCGCAGTGCCCTCGCCGCACCCCCACTCCCCGCCCCCAGGCCGAGCGCAGGGCTCGAGGAGAACGAGGGGTGCGAACCACGGGCACGCACACACTGCCAAGCACACGTAGGTTGGTATTAGCACAGCAGACAATTACGCCATACAAACACGTGAGAGATGCACAAACATGCCGGTGCACACGAGAGTCAGTGACACACACGCTCCCCAGACACACTTGGTGTCTTTCATGCACATCACTGGTAATTTTGCATACACATACAAGCTTGTATATATTCTGAGTCAATCACACACACACACACACACACACATAGACACAAGCCAGAAATTCTCAGTCACCCAACCCAGCGCACAGACAGCATCACACCGAAACTGACTGCACAACCAGAGAGATGCTCACACATTGGCTACCGCATTCATTCACTTAGTGCTATTATACTGAGCGCCCCGCTGGTGCCTAGCACGTTTTGGGCGCTGGCAACAGCACAGTGAACAGAATAGATGGAGTCCTGTCCTCCGGGAGCTGACATTCTCCAGAGGAGACAAACACACGCACACCACACCATATACCGGGCAGGGCTNTCACTTAGTGCTATTATACTGAGCGCCCCGCTGGTGCCTAGCACGTTTTGGGCGCTGGCAACAGCACAGTGAACAGAATAGATGGAGTCCTGTCCTCCGGGAGCTGACATTCTCCAGAGGAGACAAACACACGCACACCACACCATATACCGGGCAGGGCTACACACCAGGAAGGATGAAACCGCGGGGCAGGAGGGATGTGCTAGCACCGCATTCACACCGACAGGCAAGAGAAATACACTCTTGCACGTGAACCAGTGACTCACACATGTACACGAGGCTGACTCCTGCAATAACCCCACAACAAAGAGATTTTTCATGCCCTTATACCAAAGACTAACTCACAAGGTGGCTCCAACACACACAACCCCGACAGGGAGCCCACACACAAACCCACCCCAGAAATATGGGTAGTCGGGAGCTTAAATAGCAACATGCTCCAGAAAAAGACACACAAAGAGACAGATCATTTCACACACACTGCACGCACTCCTGTCGTCACCCACACAAATATTCCCCATTCCAGGGTCACCTCCCATGACCCCGGCTGCAGCCCACCCTTGCTGAGCTACAAATTTGCAGCCTGGTAGTCCCAGGCTTCCTCTGCCTATGGCCAGGGTGAAGGGCATGGGGTCCGGGGGTCGTTCTGCAGCAGTTTCCCTCTAACCCCCTTCAAAGCCAGGTGCCATGTGCCTTCTCTGGATACCCTGGCTCATTTCTCCCTGATCATTATCAGGCAGAGGGTCTTAAGAGTCTCCAGAGATGTGGTGGTCCCAGCTGCTCTTTCCCGATGGGCAGAATTGCCAGCTGCCAACCCCCGCTCCTCGAGCAAGTTCAGACATGCCATATCGGGCTGGGTGGGGACCCAGCTGGGAGCGTGAGTGCCTCCTCTTGCACCCCCCACCCCCACCTCTTCCAGGGCTAGGAACTGTCCCTTCAGCCCCAGCCTCATGATTCTAGGAGTCCCAGACTGTGAGACGCAGTGCAAGTGTATTTTTAACAAAACCTGCTCCCGTTTCTGTGAAATACTGTTTTCAGAACATTCCAAGCGAGGAAATTTCATGTTGGAGACCACATGGAGACTTATTCTAAAGCTCCAAAACTATTCATGGTGACTAAACCCTTAGAAAGGTCTTTCCTGGTGGCTCAGACAGTAAAGAATCTGCCTGCAATGGAGAGACCTGGGTTCTGTCCCCGTGTCAAGCAGATCCCCTAGAGAAGGAAATGGCAACCCACTCCAGTATTCTTGCCTGGAGAATTCCATAGACAGAAGAGCCTAGCTGGCTATAGTCCATGGGGTCTCAAGGAGTTTAGCTTTTTGTGTGACTCACAAACACAACCAAACCCATAGAAATAGAGAATTCAAGAATCTGAGTTAGATGAAACTTCTGAGGTCAGTCCTTATGCTGGATGCGTGTATCTGCTCTCACATCTTAAGGAGACAGTCTCTCTGGCTTTGCTTAAATACTGCTGCTGATGGAGAACTCGCTACTTTCCAAGTAAACCCTTTCCACTGGGAGAAAGGGCCAGGCGGTTGTCAAGACTAGGAGGAGTGACATGGAAGGAGGAAAGACTCTTCTCTGTGCAGAAGCTAGAAAACATAAGAATAACTCCCACTTATAGAGTTTGCTGCATGCCAAGGACCACTGCAGGCACTTTACATGTCATTGCTCTTGTAAGGCTCACAGAGACCTTTGAGATACATACCATTTTAGCCATCTTTTTCAAATGAGAAAACTGAGTCTCAGGGAGGTAAGTAACTTGTCTAGGGTCACAGCTGGTGAATGATCCCACTTTGGACTGCAACACAGTAGTCTGGTCCCAGAATCTGCATTTCAACCAGTATCTTTTACTGCTCCCCCCCAAGAAAGTTGGCTGAAAAGTCCCCACTGGAGAGGGGAGAGAAAAGCAGGAACTTGGCATAGGCAGGAGAGTCTAGATTTTTTAGTTTGAATCCTGTGTTCCATGCAACCTTGGGCAGCTGATCGCTCCACATTCATCCATCACACATCTTAGGTGCCCACTGAGTTACTGACTTTATTTTTGTCCTCATCTCCTGCGTCTTCTAGAGGAAGGGGATCTGACTTTTATTGAAAACCCACCATATGTCAGGGTCTATGTTCACACCGTTTATTTCCACACATTGCATCCGCTTTCCGCAGCCCCCTTGGCAGATGTTGCCACCTCTGTTTCCAGGCTGGGGTGCTGAGGACAACAAACCTTAAACTCACGGCTCAAGTGAGCCTCCAGGACGGGACCATGCCGGGATTCAACCTCAGGTTTGTCTGAATGCTTTCTACAGCATCTCCTCATCTCAAGACCAGTAACGCCAGTGTAACAGAGGAAGGGAGGCAAGAAACAAAGCCAGGGGATAAGTTAGGAAATGTAAGGACCAGCCTATAGGGACACCAAGGAGAGGGATATCTGCCAGAGGCCAACAGAGGAAAGTCCAGAAAATGCAAGCACACTGTACCTGGTCCAGAGTGTGACTGTGACCTTCCCCATCCTGTTCTCTGACTGCTCTCAGCCTTCCAGAGACTAAGAAGGAGTGCTCATGAGTGGATTAAACTGTGACATCTGGTGAAGGAAAGCCTCCAGCTCATCCTGTCTGGCTAGGAAGCCTTCCAGGTGATGGCAAAGAACAAACAGGAAACAGAGAGGACAGGAGCCACTACTCAGCTCTGTGGCATATCCCCCATTAGGGACTTTTTTTGGTAAATATACCAAAAAAAAAGGATTGAAGAAAACCCATAGATTATAGAATGGAGAAAACTAGAATTGAAGTTTATTGTTAGCTGCCTAATTACACTCTTAGCAAATCTGTGAGGCAAATAATAGATTATTGTGCTCATTTTGAAAATAAGAGAAAAGGTTTAGAGAAGTAAAGAAAGCTTCCTCAAGTCATATGGCCAGCAAGGGGAGATACAGTTCAAATTCAGGCCTGTTTGCTTCTAAGATGTCTGTTCTCTTCTCCTGCCTCCCAATCAGCTCATAGGGGCTTGTGGGAGGCAAAATAATGCCCCCTCTTCCCAAAGACGTCCATCTCCTCACCCCCAGAACCTATATGTAGGTAGCCTTACATGGCAGAAGGTGCCTGGCAGACGTGCTAAAGTTCAGGATCTGGGGGTAGAGAGATTATCTTGGATGATCCGAGTTGGCCGAGTGCGATCACAAGGGTCCTTATAAATGGCAGGTGGAAGGAAGCCGGAGAGTCAGAGAAGGAGATGTGGCAACAGAAGCAGGTCCAAGAGCCAGAGTGAGTTGTGAAGACGCGGGGCTGCTACTGGCTTGGAGCCAGAGGAGGAGAACATAAGCCCAAGAAGGCAGGCAGCTTCTAGAATCCAGAAAAGGCAAGGAAGCCAAGTCTCCCCTAGACTCCCCAGAGGGAACACAACTCTGCCAACACCTCGATTTATAGCCCAGCGAGTTTCGTCTGGCCTTCTCATATGCATAACTGTAAGATAATGACTATGCATTGTTTTAATCTCTTAGGGTCATGGCAGCTTGTTATAGCAAAAGTAGTAAAGTGAGTAAACTATGGACTGTAGCCCACCAGGCTCCTCTGTCCATGGAATTCTCCAGGCAAGGGTACTGGTGTGGGTAGCCATTTCCTCCTCCAGGGGATCTTCCCGACCCAGGGATTGAACCCGCGCCTCCTGACAGGCGGATTCTTTACCACTGAGCCACCTGGGAAGCCTCAAACTGTTTATTCCCCACCAAAAGTCAGGAGTCTTGGATTTGGTGCCTTTTTGTTTTGTGTCAGGGTCTACAGCACTCTATAATGAACCGGCAGTAAGTTAAACATTCAAAAAGGAAAAAAAAAGAAAACTTTAATTGTGAAAAGGATACATTTTAATGTACAAAATTACACAAATTATACATTTGACTAACATAGAAAAATACATCTTGGTAACAAGAGAAAATGCCAGCCTACTATACACAAGATTGAGCAATCAATACAAATCTTGAAAACCCAACTGGTCAGAAATCAGATGGGCATCTCCAAGGATGGATCGCTGTGTCCATTTCACTGCAGGTGGGAGTTTGGGGACAGCCACTGCTCCAGGACCCAAAGGAGGGTCCCACCACAGAATATCCAAAAGGAAGTGGGGGTGGGGTGTCTGCCTGTGTTGCCAGACTGCCCCACTGTGAACCAGTGCTTCAAACCGAGGGGAGGGGCAGAGCAGACTGCCAAAATTCTGACCCTGTGTGGATTAATAGAGATGTCCTTCTAGACGCATGCAATTACAAGGTGTAGAGTTCCTGTGCCTTTGAGACCCACTGGGAAAGTACATAGTTTCCAAAATGATGTCTGTGCTTCACAGCTTTTATGTGATATCTGCCTAGGATTCAACCTGGGAGAGTGAGAAGACTGACGGGGTTCTGCCAAAATGAACTGACAAACAACGCTCATCACCTTTGCCAGTGGCACCCAGGTCATTTCCCTGCCTCCCCAGCAAAAGTTGGTTGTGCGGCATTGAACATTGGGAGATCATCTCAGTTACCCAACTGAGGTTGGTGGTTCATGTCCCACCATTGCTCTGAAATGCATCTGAATTAGGTTCAATGTGTTGAGGGAAGGTTCTCAGCATCCACAGAGCGCTAATCTGTACTGAATGCTTTAGGAAACCTGTGCTAACTCATTAAGGCCCACACCTTCCTTGAGGTTTCCGTGGAGGACATTGAGACTGCAAGAGGTGAAGTATTCTGTTAAAGCGCGCACAACCAGTTGGTGGCAGAGTCATAGAACCCTGTGTCTCTGGCCCATAATCCAACCTTGTGAGAGGCAGAACCTGTCCTTGTCCTGATGCCAAGTCTAATAGTTAACAGTTATAACATCGCTGCATCGGTATTTATTGTCCCCATCACTTTCAATGTCATATTTGCAAACGTTGTGTCATATTACTTTTGCTTTAAAAGGAAGCTGTTGATGGAGCTGATACTGAGTTTTCAGCCCATTCATTTGTCTTTCTCTTCCCTTGTTCTACCATCATATAAAAGTATCATCAGTTTACCTTTGGACATCGCCTGGTGATGTTTTTCAAAAACAAAAAAATTGTTGCCAGAGAAGACCTTATTTTGATGGTATCAGTTCTCCCATTAGTCTCCCTACGACTAGTGTAATACATTTATGCCAAAGATGCAGACATCAGATTTGGATGGGAGCTGTGCTTGCTGAAACCAGAGTAGGATTTGGGGAAAATCAAATGGGATAAAGCAAAGCCAATCCTCCCATCCTAAGCCTACTGACATTTTAAAAGCAGCTTTAGGTTCAAGGCATACACTCAATTTTTCTAGAAATTCTCATAAAACAGGAAAGAGGAGTAAATACAGCCACAAACTCCAGAGGTTTCTTCTTCTCTGCCTCCTTAAGCTACCAGTTCAGTTCAGTTCAGTTCAGTCACTCAGTCGTGTCCAACTCTTTGCGACCCCATGGACTGCAGCAAGCCAGGCCTCCCTGTCCATCACCAACTCCCAGAGTTTACTCAAACTCATGTCCATTGAGTCGGTGATGCCATTCAACCATCTCATTTTCTGTGGTCCCCTTCTCCTCCCGCCTTCAGTCTTTCCCAGCATCAGAGTCTTTTCAAAAGAAAATGTACCAGCGAATTTCCAAAAAATGCGTTTCAGAGCCAGGCAGGAACACAGGTGACCATTGGTGCAAATGCTGAAGAGAAATCTGCTTCTATTTGCTTACATGACTGGTCAATTTATATATCACACTGGACTCAGAATATCTGCTTCTGGAAGATTTGGGGATGCAAGCGACTCTGCCCAAGAAATCTGCTTTAGGTGCCTATTTTATCACTCAGTCATATGATCGGAACCTTGTGTAACTGCCATGACCAGCTACCAAGAACTCAGCATCCAGTTTTGCTGCCATGTAGCTACAGTTGGCTACAATGTGCTATGCGTTTCATTTCATAGGATCATTAGCAGCTTAAAAGGGCCTCTAAAGGTGAAGTTACCAAGCCAACTCGTGGAATACAAAATATTCCCAAGATGAGAACCTTCCTCCTATCACCTCTGAGAATGCATGTTTTTCCTAAGCAAAGACCAAAATGGGTCTGACACAAAAGAAACCCACAATGGCATCTGGGTATTTAATAAACACAGTGGATAGGAGAATGAAAAGAGACAGTGAGGCTATAGTCTGAGAGTTCTCCCCCGGCTGCTTGTTAGAATCACTGGGGGGCTCTTTAAAGACCCTGCCTGGGGCCCGCTCAAGATGACCTGATTTAAGTGGTCAGGAGAGGAACTGGGTGTTGTGTTTCTAATTGCTCTCCAGGTGAGTCCAACACTCAACCAAGGTGAAGAACCATCACTGCAGAGAGCAATGGTTGCGTCCTACAGGTAGCCTAGGTAGGAAGGGGGCATGGCAGGACTCCCACTGCACCCACCCTCTGACTCCCAGCCCCTCCCACCGCAAGGCACTGTCTGAATACGGAAAAAGAGGCTGAATGGTTCAAATATGTCAGAAAAGTCTAGCACCCTATTCTCCGACGTTGACTGAATTCTCAAGAAGTGTCTCATTCCAGACCTGGAATTTCACCCTGGAATTAAAAGAAAAGCTGTGAATCCCTCAAAAGAAACTCTCACCAGCCTGAACGTTAAGAAGCTGCAAGTTTTTTCAAAGTTTACTCAGTAAATCGCTGAGTAACAGAAACAGAAAGAAACCCATCTTTTAAAGGATTTGGGCTTCCTGTCCTCTGCAATGATGGATAAGTTAAGTTCATACAGTAATCTCATCATAGAATGATTCATAAACTTTTGATCAGCTTTGCTGCTTCCTTTTCACACTGAGAAACTAGGGTAGGGAGGCTTTGGAAGGGGCGGATTTAAGCTGCAATCATCTCGGCCTAGCTAAGAAGTGGGTGAGTTTTCATGATACCTTGGGATTCAGGACTTCCCAGGGAGAAACACGGGGGGAAATTCTTGGATCAGATAAACGTTGCCTGGTGGCTCAGATGGTAAAGAATACACCTGCAGTGTGGAGACCTGGCTTTGTTCCCCAGGTAGGGAAGAGCCCCTGAAGGAGGGCATGGCAACCCACTCCAGTGTTCTTGCCTGGAGAATCCCCATGGACAGAGGAGCTTGGCGAGCAACACAGTCTATGGGGTCGCAAAGAGTCATACACGGCTGAGCAACTAAGCACACACAAGCAATGCCATATGGGTTGCAATCCTTAGAAAATGAATTGCATTAGACTCAGATCTAGAATTACAGATCAGAAGGGGCATGGTGGCACAGCCGGAGAGCCCTGCATAAGATATCAAAACCAGATTTGGTTCCATCTGCCATCACAAAGCTGTGTGATTATGGGTGTGTCCCTTAACCTCTCTGGGCTTCAGTTTCCTCACCTGTAAAATGGGGAGAGGCAGAGATGTTAATCCTGAAGTCTCTAGCTCTAACAAGGGATGCTTCCAGTTCTGTTATCTTAGTTCCTGCACCACTGGCCTGCCTGGGAAGGGCAGAGGCATGACCACTCCCAGCACACCTTGGTCTGCAGAGCCATCAGACCACATGGTCTCTGTGTGTCTTTGCTGCTACACCTCTGGTGGACCTATTTTAAGAACACTGCCTAGCAGTTCACCGGGAAATGTTGCCATGCCAACTCGCTGGCTGTTGCTAATCACAATCTATGAACGCGCGGAACAACCATCTGACAAGCAATTCTCTTCTTCCTTAGCCTGGAGACCTTCTCCAAATTGTCATGAGACCGATCACCTTGTGCCTAGCGGCACATAGCAGGTATTGATACATAATGGATATGCGTTGGATCGATGATGTGAATTAATGACATGAAAGCGTGTGCACCACACTGAAGTCTGAAAAGCGCTTTCCCATCCCATGTATCTATAAACACTCCTAGCAGGTGCTAAGGCAGGTATTTTATTGCTCCCTTTGACAAGTAAGTAAATAGAGGAGAGGAAGTGACTTTTCCATGATCTCAAAGCTAAAAGGTTGCAGAACCCAGACTCCAGCCCAGTGACTCTGTTTTAAACCCTAATCTCTCTCCTGCAGCTGGTGGTCTCTTGTCTCTCCAGGACCTGAAGGTCAAATCCAGTATATTCATGCAGAACTTAAGAGTTGACAAGTGCATTTTCCATCTGCCTTCCCATTTCATCCATCCAAAGCCTGAAGGTAGAGAGGCGGGGCTTTGTCGAGGCTGCACCTGGCCTCTTGGGTTTCCTGGGTGCAGTGGGATGGACTGCTCCACTCAGGAGGGCCTCATGGGCCCACAAGTGGCTCAGAGGTCTTCCCTCTGGGAAGGACTGAAGTAACAGAAGTACCATCGAGGGTAGAAAGACCAGTGATGGGTTATGTCAGGACAAGAATGCCATCTGGGGCAATGCATGTTCAGCAACAGAGATGAGCCTGGAGGGTGAAGCCTCACGTTAAAAACCAGCTCAGAAGAGGCATGTCATGAAAGGTAACCAACCAGCTAACCGACGGACTGATGCAAAACCTCCCTGTGAGAACTGGGTGTGTCTGGTGTCTTCTCTAAGCCCAGACCTGGCTGGCTGGAGGAAGGAACCCCAGTGAGGGTCACGCCTCAACCCCAACAACATGTGGATCCAGGAGCCTCCAGTGGGAAGCTGAAAACATTTTTTCCCTCTTTTAGTTTTGAAAATATTTGGAAAATATGCCATCCTTTGAACCTCAGAGGGAGACTTTTGCTTGGGAAGGGAAGGAAGACAACTGAACTCAACTAAGCATCAATGCTGTGCCAGGCACCTTAGCTTTCTCACGCACCTTGTGCTGGTAAGGACTAGGATATCACCCCAGCTGACAGCCGGGGTTCTGCAGCTCAGAGAGACGGGTGACCTGCCTGGGGCCCCAGAAGGTAAAAGGGGGAGGGTGGCCTCTGAAATCAGGCTGACTCTGAAACCAGACTCTGCAGCCAGGCTGTCCTCGCAACATCAGAATATCATGTCTTTTGCCGGGTTATGCCCTGCTGCCAAGGGGATTTGCAGCCCTGAACACAACCCTCACTTGTTCCAGAGGAACCGGTGTGAAGCACCTGTTGTGTACCAAGCCCTCTGCTGGGGACTTCACCGTCCCCCTCTCAGTTAACTCTCAGAACAATCTAGCCCATTTTGCAGATGAAGAGACAGACCTCTAAACTCTGAGCTGCCTGACTCACCTGGGCTGTGTAACAAGCTCCTCACATCCTGACCCCAGGTTCTAATCACCACGCATCCCCTTCTCTGTCTGTCTCAACGATTCTGTGAAGCTGTTGGAGAAGGTTCCCTCTCTCCCATTTTCCTTCAAAAAAGACTCTTGGGCTCAGAATGGTCAAGGTCATGGTGGGGGTGGGGAGGAGGGAGGCAAGTGGCAGTGTTGGAACCAGAATGCAGTCCAAGCCTTCCTGGATGACCACAGTCACATCACCAGCCTGTCTATGAGACCCTGGGTCCAGGTCACTGTGCCTCTCTGGTCTCTGTGTTTCTATTCATAACCAGAAGATGCTGGGCAGACCAGGCATATGAGGCGGGGAGCACGGAGGAGACCAGGAGGGAGTGGGGGCCTGAGGTCCCCCGGGCTATATGCCTGTCTGGGGGCCAGGAATGAATGACTGGGCCTCATTCAGCTCTGAGTGTGGCCAGGAAGCTGGAGACCCTGACTTGCCAGATTCACTGTTTTCCCAAGAGAAGCCAGAAATCCAGGTTTTTATGAGAAATCTCTTGGCTTTTAAATGTCATCTGCTAATTCCCGCATTAACAGATATAACCTAGGTTTTCATACCTCAATGTTCACGGCAGTATTCACAACAGCCAAGAGAGGGAAGCAACCCAAATGTTCATTGACAGGTGGATGGATCAGCAAAATGTGATCCAACCACACAATGGAATATTATTCAGTCTTAAAAAGGAAGGAAATTCTGACACATGCTACAACATGGATGAAACTTGAGGACCTTGTGCTAATTGAAATATGCCAGTCTCAAAAAGAAAAAAAAAACTCTGTGTGATTCCACTCGTATGAGGTCCCTAGAGTCATCAATGTCATAGCGACATGAAAGGAGGATGGAGGCTGCCAAGGGATGGGGAAGGGGAAATGGGGGTCAGAGCTCTGTGTGGACAGAGCTTCCATATGGGAAGACGGAAGAGTTCTGGAGATGAATGGGGGTGATGGCTGCACAAGCTGTGACTGTATTTAATGTCAATGAACTGGGGATTTAAAAATGGGTAAGGTGGTAAGTTATACGGTATGCATATTTTCACCACAATTGAGAAAGCAAAGCAAAACAAAACAAAAGCTAAGCAAGATATGCTTGTCAGCCAGATCTGGCCTGAGGACTGTGGACTGGGAACTCTCTGAGGTCTGTCCCGTGGGTCCTGGGGCCTGTGTGAGCCCAGCCCTGGTCCTGCTGAAGTCCCAGACGTGAGGGCAGACCTCACCCACCAGCTGCCTTCTTGCCATCCGCCTCTGCCTCACAGCAGAGGCAAGAGAGAACTCAGCTCACCAGCTTGTACACGCACAACCCGCTTTTCAAGCTGCCTTTCTCGGGGCGTTAAGACTTCAGACATCCCCGTTAGACCCTCGGCTGCCCAAGTGAGATGGCCTCATGGCCGGCCCTGCCGTTTATAGGCAAGTCTTCCCAGAAGGAGCGGACCCTCTTGGTCTGAGCCAGCTGCTGGGCCACAGTGTGCTTTAACCGCTGGGTGAGATGAGCAGAAACAGCTCCAGTACTCGGGCACTTTGAGGGTGCTTTGGTTATTTGACAGAGGTGGAAAATTCATGGACACAGTGGCCCGATGAGACTTACGTGTAGAAAAGAAGAAATCTCTACTTATTCTGGAAGCAGGCGGGGGCTGGGTTCGGAAACTCCCCAGCTGGCCAGAGCCTGCCCCACCGTAAGACCCTAGATGATGTTTGCTGCAGCGGGATGAGCCTCATCTGATGAAGGACATGATACAGGGAGGGTTACAGACTCATCAGAGGTCTGAGTGGAGAGGGACGCCAGAGGGCTCATGGTCACACCCATTTCACAGATGAGGAACTGAGGCCCGTCACTGGCCAGTTAGAGGCAGAGTTGGTTCTCTGGGTTCCTTAATAGAGTCCTTTCCCCCTAGACTAGGGGTGCTTGACCCTTGGGGGTTCCAGTCTCATTTGAGAATCTAGTAAAGTCCACAGTCCCTCTCCCTAGGAAAGTGCTCACACGCATACAATGCTTTGCACAGGCTAGCCCTGCACAGGCTCTGGAACAGCAAGGTGACTACTCAGATGTCTTTCACGTCGTGACGCTGCCAGGCCCCACATCACCAACCTTGGGTGTCAGCTATATAGAACGGTAATGAGTGCTTTATGGCAGAGAGCCCTCCTGAGCAGATGTCAGTATGTCAGTGAGAAAAGATAGAACTGCATTTTACCAACAACTATTCCAGTAGTCATGTATGGATGTGAGAGTTGGACTGTGAAGAAAGCTGAGTGCCGAAGAATTGATGCTTTTGAAGTGTGGTGTTGGAGAAGACTCTTGAGAGTCCCTTGGACTGCAAGGAGATCCAACCAGTCCATTCTGGGGGAGATAAGTCCTGGCTGTTCTTTGGAAGGAATGATGCTAAAGCTGAAACTCCAGTACTTTAGCCACCTCATGCGAAGAGTTGACTCACTGGAAAAGACTCTGATGCTGGGAGGGATTGGGGGAAGGAGGAAAAGGGGACAACAGAGGATGAGATGGCTGGATGGCATCGTTGACTCGATGGACGTGAGTCTGAGTGAACTCCGGGAGTTGGTGATGGACAGGGAGGCCTGGTGTGCTGAAATTCATGGGGTCGCAAAGAGTCAGACACGACTGAACAGCTGAAATGAACTGAACTGACCTGATGATTCCTGATCACGCAGGAAGCATTGTGGTGTTTGGGGCACTTTTGCAGCCATTAGTTCATTAGGTCATTGGAACAAAACTGTCAAGTAGGCATGAGGCCCCTCAAACAGATGCAGAAGTGGAAATTTGAAGGTTAGTCACCTGTGCAGGGACACAGCTTAGGAATGGCCAAGCCAGTCAGGACCTTGAGACTCCAGCCCCCGACATCTTCTGCCACTCTGTGCCAATACATACAGGCTTCTGACAGCTAACAGCCATCCCATTGGTCCCCCAGTTGGTTTTACACAGAGTAGAGACGTTCTCAAGAATGACTTGAAATAGGAAGAGGGTTGTTTGCCTTGTGGTTCAGATCCTTCGAAGGGATCTCAAATCATGGGGCCACCTCTGCTACACGGGGCAGTTGGGAGCGATGTAAATATTTTCCAGTTTGATGCACTTGCCTCTGTGCTGCCTTCTTTCCTGCAACAACAAAAAACCAGGGAGATGAGCTCTTAAAGGGAACATACCAACCTGCATGGCATCTACACGAAACCATCTGAACACACAACACTTAAGATGCCGGGAAGCCCACAGTCCTCTCTATTTGTAGCTGGGCTTAAATCATGGTGGGCTTCCCAGGTGGCACAGTGGCAAAGATTCCACTTGGCAGTGGAATCTTCCACAGTGGTCACAGGAGCCACAGGTTTGATCCCTGGGTCGGGAAGATCCCCTGGAGGAGGAAATGGCAACCCACTCCAGTATTTTTGCCTGGAAAATCCCATGAACAGAGGAACCTGGAGGACTGCAGTCCACAGGGTCACAAAAGAGCCGGACATGACTTAGCGATGGTGTACACATGTAAGTCGTGATATCTGTATATAAATCATCAGCTGTTCTCTCTAGAAATGAATCTTAGCTTGAAATTAATAAACAATGCTCTCTTCATCTGGGGTGTTTTTATATTTTATTGAAGTATATTTGATTTAGAATGTTGTATTAATTTTTGCTGTACAGCAGTGATTTGATTATACATATATATTCTATTTTGTACTCTTTTCCATTATGATTTATGACAGTATATTGAATATAATTCCCTGAGCAAATATAGTAGGACCTTGTTGCTTATCCATTCTATCTGTAAGAGTTTGCATCTACAACCCCAAACTCCCAGTCCATTGCTCTCCCTCCCCACCCCCTCGGCAATCACAAGTTTTATCTCCTATGTCTGTGAGTCTATTTCTGTTCCGTGAATAGGTTCACTTGTGCCATATTTCAGATTCCACATATAAGTGATATCATATGGTATTTGTCTTTCTCTGTCTGCCTGACTTCAATTAGTATGGTAATCTCTAGTTGCATCCATGTGGCTGCAAATGGCATTATTTTGTTCTGTTTTATGGCTGTGTGTAGGTACCACATCTCCTCCGTTCATTCGTCATCAATGGATGTTTAGGTTATTTCTGCACCTTGGTTATTGTGTGTAGTGCTCTATGAACCTCAGGGTGCATGAATCTTTTTAAATTGTAATTTTGCCTGGGTATATGCCTAGGAGTGGTTCTGTTGGATCATGTGGTAATTCTATTTTTAGTTTTCCGAGCAACCTCCATACTGTCTTCCATAGTGGCTACACCAACTTAGATTCCCACCAGCAGTATGGGAGGATTTCTTCTTCTCCACACTCTCTTATCTGGGGGTGTTTTTGAACCTTGAAACAACACAGGAGTTTCGTGTGAAGAAGCATTCATGTACAAAGAGGGTGTGTTGCCTTCACGAGATGCTTAAAGGGGCCAGCAACCAAGAGAAGTTTAAAAATGACTGATCCAAAGGAAGAAAGAGATTGAGGTTCTCAGGGATGTCTTCTTTCAGCCCCTGAACAAAGCTAACAGGCACCTGCTCTCTGTGAGGCTCAGTGCTAGGCACTGAGGTTACAGCACTTGCCCTTGTGTGCTCAAGGAGACTGACGGTAACCTAGGAAGCAGAGAAGAAATATTATGTCCCGGACACGAAACAGGACAGAGTGAGACAACTGCAGGGGGCCAGAAAGGAGTAACCTAAACGGGGGACAGCAGGAACATGAGCGGGGAAGAGCATTCCAGGCAGAAGACTGACACGGCCTGTGCAAAAGTCCTGTGGAGAGAGGCAGGGCGCACAGCCAGCCAGGGGGGAGAGGCCAGAGAAGTGAGGGGACATCGTGGGGACGAGGGTGGGAAGATCTGCCACAGGGCGGATGCTGCCATGAGGGGAAGTTGGGGAGCTCCAGTGTAATGCTGGGATGCGATAAGGGCCTAATGAGTGAAGGAAAAAGGAAGGAAGGAAGTAGATGAAGGAGGAGGGCTGCCTGGAGTCGGTGATATTTGATGGTGTCTTGGAGATAAACAAGAGTCCTCTGGCCAAGAAGTGTGAGTGAACATGAGCTGGGAGGACTCAGCAAGGCAGATTCAGTTTGCCAGGAGGAGTCTTCTTGAGTGTTGTCAGACCAAGAAGTGTGTATTTGGACAATTTACACAGGGGGACCCTAAAAACATTAAAACCCCCTTTGCGGTTCTACCATTGCTCCCATAACTTACTTCACTGAGCTGGCTTTTAATACGGAGGGTCTCCAGAGATGGATAATAATGGCTCCCACTTCATTCCCAGCCATATGATAAGCATGCTGGTGAGGACACCGACCACAGCATTGCCTTCTGTGTGTCTCTAGTCTTGGCGTAAGGTCAGACCTCACTTCCTCAGTTTACTTGTGTGGGTGGTTTTTAAGTCTGCTTTTCAAAATGTATTTGCATATATCCTGTAAGCTGCTTTCAATCCTTTTATTTGAAGGAAACAAACAAGGTAAAAATAAATCCAATTACAGTCTCTAGAGCGTCTAGGATCACTGGTACCCAAACTTCACTATACATCAGAATCATATGGAGAGCTGTATAAGATTCAGATTCCAAGGCTCACTTTTAGACTTATGGAATCAGTATCCAGGAGATGGATCTCAGGAATCTGTGTTTTCACTGAGTCCCACACTCATATATTCAGCTGGGTGGTTTCTAGACATGAAGTGCACACATTAAGAGCCTGGCATCTGGGTACCACTGCACTTGGTGATGCTCCAATCTTAGGACAAAGCTGGCAGGTAAAGTTAATGCTTCTGGAATCAGGTGCATGAGACCAAATAGAAGAAATCCTCATCTCTTGCCTACATCATGCACAAGGTTGGTACCCAGCTCCTTGCACTGATCTTGTATTCACCAAGGAGTTAACGTAACAGTTCTTCCAAGATTCATGAACTTGATGGATCCCCTCCATAACCTATGTGGATAGATGATAATTCCTGATAAAGTTGCATCTTGAAAATTATAACAATTACAAAGATACTCAAGTCCTGAGGGATGATCAGTATACAATAAATTGGAGAAATCACTAATGGAGGATGACATGCAATAGAGATTCTAAAAAGGATTTTAAAATCAGGATGCTTACAGTATTTGCATACACATTCTATGAATGAAATGTACAGTGACAGGTCCAAGACCTCAGTCAACAGGCTAGACAGACAGAGATGAAGAGAGGTTTAGTGACCTGGAAGAGGAATCTGGGGAACTTACCCAGAATTCAGCACAGAGAGATAAAGAGGTGAAAGGACAAAGGGAGTTACTCTAGATTGAGTGGTTGGATGTTGCATTTTTGAGGAGGTAAGGCCCAAATGGCAAGGAAGGTCCGGCCATGAAAGAAATGAGAGTCAAGAGTTTCCAGGCAGAAGTGGAAAATGTGTAAAATGCTTAAGGTAAGAAAAAGCTCACCAGGAACAGGCTGATGTGTTTGAGGCAACTAAGGCAAGTTGCTGTGGTTTCATCAGGTGAGAAGCCACCACAAGAAGAGGAGAATATGATCTTGTGTGGAGGGGACTTCAGCTCCAAAAGCAGTGGTTAGCAGGAGGCATGCTTCAGCTGAGGGCAAGGAACTTTCTAACCCTGAGAGCTAACCACTCATCCACTCGTCCATTCAGTCATGCATTCATTATCAAGTGCCTACTCTATGGCAGGCGCTGTGCTCAAGGCTGTGGGGATGTTAAAGTAAATAAAATATGGGCATGTCCCCAAAGAACACAGTTGAGTGAGCAAAACAGACAGGTACACTCAAGTTTCCGGTAGAATGAAATGCTGATTTCACAAAATATCAGTGCTTGCTGAGAGTCAGAGTCATGAAGGTGATCCGACTGAAGTGTCAGGATACCTCTTGGAGGAAGCATGTGCCCACTGGACTGTAGATGTGTGGATACCAGAGGGGACTCCTGCAGGTGCACAAGGAACAGTTACCCAGTGGACCTGAAAGTACTTTCCGACCCTAGAATTGATGATTCTATAAAACAACAGCAGATATTTACATGCCAGGCGAGTTGGAGAGGACTAGACTGCCTCTTCACCTCCTAGTCCATTGGGGGAAGCAAACGTCTGAGCGGATAATGGTGGAGATCCCAAGCAGAGAGACGACCACACGATGGGGAGAGGGGAAGCCCTTGGGTATAAGAAAATGAGGGCAAAAATGGGGACACCAGTCAGTGCCCTATTTAGTTCCAAACCTTTGTGAAGACAGGAGCTCCTCAATAAGAGACTGCATTCTGACAGGAGGGGCCGACACAGACGTGACTGTCCTTGACACCATTCACTTAACACCAAGGTCATACGGCCCTTTTTCTGGGGGATGTACAGAGAAGGCGAGAAGGTCATACTTAGGGACCTCTTTGTCACTGTTCGTTCTCTCACTCTGATCTCTAAATCCAAACAATGCTGAGTTGACCTACTTCACAGGTTAAAGGCACTTGGAAAGCACAGAACTAGTATTCTCTGCTGTTTCCTTCTTTTTTCCCTGCCCAGACCACCAGCATCTTTTACCTAGATCACTGAAACAACTTCCTGACCAAGCTGTTGGGCTGGCCTCACCTTAGTCCACTCTCTACACAGCAGTCAGAATTACTAGAAAACCGATCACACCACTTCCTTGCTTCTACTCTCTGTCTTTCTCTGCTCTCAGGATAAAGCCAAGCTCCTTAGCAAGACTTCCAGGACTATGTAACCTCCAGCCCCACCACCTGTCTTATCTCATCTCTTGAAATGCAAACCCTTCCACGTCACATAGCTGCCACACAAATTCCTTGCACACTGAGTAAGCACTTGCCTTGGTCACATAAGCAGTGTTAGGTGCCTAGCGGGTGAAATCAGTGAATAGGTACTTGATGGCAAGTGTTCCTGGCACTGATAGGCACATTCCGTGGGTTTTCCCCTCAACTCCATTCTCCTCTCAGTATTTGTTGAATGGGAGCTTCCACCAGGAGCAGTTGTTGGACCAGAAATCATTTCCCTTTTTTATGTGTCTCTCATCTGAATGTAAAGTTCAGTTTGGTCAATTAAGTAGATGCTTGGCTCCCTGGACATGCAGGATAGTGGATTGAGCNCCTTGCTTCTACTCTCTGTCTTTCTCTGCTCTCAGGATAAAGCCAAGCTCCTTAGCAAGACTTCCAGGACTATGTAACCTCCAGCCCCACCACCTGTCTTATCTCATCTCTTGAAATGCAAACCCTTCCACGTCACATAGCTGCCACACAAATTCCTTGCACACTGAGTAAGCACTTGCCTTGGTCACATAAGCAGTGTTAGGTGCCTAGCGGGTGAAATCAGTGAATAGGTACTTGATGGCAAGTGTTCCTGGCACTGATAGGCACATTCCGTGGGTTTTCCCCTCAACTCCATTCTCCTCTCAGTATTTGTTGAATGGGAGCTTCCACCAGGAGCAGTTGTTGGACCAGAAATCATTTCCCTTTTTTATGTGTCTCTCATCTGAATGTAAAGTTCAGTTTGGTCAATTAAGTAGATGCTTGGCTCCCTGGACATGCAGGATAGTGGATTGAGCACTCTGGATTGGCACAAATGCAAAGTGTGTGCTCTTAGGAGCTTGCAGGAAAGGACAGAAGGATCTGCAGCCTCCTCAAGGCAATCAGGACCAGGATGCAGGGACTCTTGGGAAATAGAAATGGGGAGGTTTCTGTGGGAGCATCTTCCCTGGGGAGCCGGTGCTCCAGGTGGAAGGACCAGCAGAGGCAGAACTTGAGAATCCAAAGTTACAAGAACAGCAACCCTGGACCATACCTATTATGTGTTACCTACTGCCCTGAGCGCTTAACAGATACCACCAGACTGAATCCTCAAAACTCCCCATGATCCGCATTTATCATTTCCCCCATTTACAGAGGAGGACTTTGAGAGGCTAAGAGATAAATTTCCCCAAGATCCTATAGCAGGTAAGTGGTGGGGTGGGAATTTTAAACAAGACCTACGAGACTTCAGGGGGCTTCCCTGGTGGTGCAGTGGTAAAGAATCCGCTTGCAATGCAGGAGACCTGGGTTCAGTCCCTGGGTTGGGAAGATCCCCTGGAGGAGGAAATGGCAACCTGCTCCAGTATTCTTGCCTCCACAGACAGAGGAGCCCGGTCGGCTACAGTCCATGGGGTCGCAAAGAGTCAGACACGACTGAGCGACTGAGCATGAGAACTAGACCCAGGGCCTACAGAAAAAGGCGTGAGTGACAGCCCAAGCGGCTGAGACACTGCTGGTGAACAGGGCGAGTGCTGGCAAAGAACAGACTCAATGTGCATCGACTCAATGCAATTCTCATTGAATGCGAACCAATTCTAACACATTTCCTCGGGGAATATTTAGCATTTTCTTGCAGGTAAAGGGAATCAAATGCAAAATTCACAATTAAAAAAATAAATAAATAAACATCTTCAAAATTTAAGAACCTTCACAATCTGCTCCATCTGGCCACTAATTTTTATATTTTTAATGATGTCTGTTTGTGATCCACATTATGCTATAAACAGGTTTGGTGTGAATCATGGTGTTTTAATTAGAATACTAGTTATTCTCGAGAAGTCATCTAAAATAAGTCCTTGTATAATTAGTTGAGGAAACAGACCTCTAGAGAGAAAGTGACATTACAGAAACCACACTACAGGCCGAAAGTGACCTTACAGCCTTTGATAGATACAGCTGAGCTCGGACTAGCTTTCCAGTCCTGTAACTGGTACTCCAGGAGACGGTGAAGGACAGGGAACCTGGCGGCTGTAGTCCATGGGGCTGCAAAGAGTCGGACACGACTGAGCGATGGAGCAACAGCAACTGATCCAGAAGCTTCTGGGTATCAAGCACCAGGCAAGAACCTACTTTGGTGGCAGTGAGATGATGAAGTCGAGTCCCTTCCCTCAAGCTGCGCATATTGTTTTTTCTTTTTTGGCACCTTCTTACTGAATTCGAAAGTAGCACCCTGTCCTTGTTTTTCTCGTAGGTGTCTCACCCGTGTTGCTGTTTCTTCTTCCTTCATGCCTTCTGAATTTGGGGCTTTTTCTGGCCCCTCTCAAAGCCCAAACCCCACCTCCTTTAAGCATCTGAGACAGATTTTGCTCAAACTCTTCTTGGATACATCCTCTCACGGGGAGCTCACCACCACGCCAGAGACATTTGTTTCACTGGACTCCCGATTACTGGGAAATTTCAGTGTGTATTTTTTCCAACGTCACCAAGTAATTCTCCACTTCTCAGGAGACACTGGCTGGAGGTCCTACGATTTAACTCAATTCTGACAAAATCTACCTGGAGGAAGCATCAGCTCCCACATGTTAAAAGCTTACTCCCACAAGACTGCCCCCACTTCAGACGCCAATCACAAATCTGTGTTGTTACCATTTAGAGATAAGTTGGAAGTTCCTATGACCCTCTCCTTAGGACTTTTTTAAAACATAGTTTCAAAATTTTGTTTATTTTTGTCAATACTTATTTACTTGGCTGCGCTGGGTCCTTCCTAGTTGTGACACAAAGAGTCTTTGGTCTTTGTTGCAGTATGTTCTGGCGTATGTGCCCTAGTTTCCTGACCATGAACCGGGCCCTTGCATTAGGAGTGTGGAGTCTTAGCCGTTGGACCACCAGGGAAGTCCCCAGCCCGGCTTAGGTTGTTTAATTTTGTAAAGGGGCTCACAGAACTCACAGGAACATTTATTCATGTTTACCAGTATATTATAAAGCATATTGTAAAAGACACAGGTGAAGAGGTTCATAGGGCGAGGTTCAGAATGGTCCCCAGCACAGGAGCTTTTGTCCCCATGGAGACTGGTGTGCCGCACCCTCCAGGCACATGGATGAGCTCTAGTTCATCCACCTGGAAGCTCTGTGAACACCATCGTTTTTTGTAAAGGCTTGTTATAAAGAAACAACAGTGTGACTAAATAGAGTCAATTGTACTAAGCCCTGCGTCAGCCAACCAAGATCGCATTTCTAGCCTGGCGGCAGTCTCAGCCTCTCCCAGCAATGTAGTCTTACCAAGTCAGTCTGGGATTTCCTGGTTAGCAGTAGTGAGGTAATTCTCCCAATAGACCCTTCATCACTTCCCCGAAAGATGAAGCAATCCACTTTCTTAACTCTCTGTCAATAAAAGGTCCAAAATCACTGCAGATGGCAACTGCAGCCATGAAATGAAAAGACGCTTGCTCCTTGGACAAAAACCTAGAAAGCATGACCAACCTAGACAGCATATTAAAAAGCAGAGACATTACTTTGCCAACAAAGGTCTATCTAGTCAAAGCTATGGTTTTTCCAGTAGTCATGTATGGATGTGAGAACTGGACTACAAAGAAAGCTGAGCACTGAAGAATCGATGCTTTTGAACTGTGGTGTTGGAGAAGACTCTTGAGAGTCCCTTGGACTGCAAGGAGATCAAACCAGTCAATCCTAAAGAAAATCAGTTCTGACTATTCATTGGAAGGACTGATGCTGAAGCTGAAACCCCAATATTTTGGCCATCTGATGAGAAGAACTGACTCATTTGAAAAGACCCTGATGCTGGGAAAGATAGAGGGCAGGAGGAGAAGGGGACGACAGAGGATGAGATGGTTGAATGGCATCACGGACTCGATAGACATGAGTTTGAGCAAGCTCCGGGAGTTGGTGATGGACAGGGAAGCCAGGTGTGCTGCAGTCCATGGGATTGCAAAGAGTCGGACACAACTGAGTGACTGAACTGAAATGAATAAAAGGTTTCTGTTTTGTAAAGCTCCTTGGTGTTCTCAATCACATCTGACTCTTTGCAACCCTAACACCAGGCTCCTCTGTCAACAATACTGGAGTGGGTTGCCTGCCCTCCTCCAGGGGATCTTCTCGACCCAGGGATTGAACCCACATCTCCTGGTTCGGAGGGTGGGTTGTTTACCACTTGTGCCACTTGGGAAGCTCTGGGTGGGGGGAGGGGATGAAAAATCCCAATGTTCTAATCACAGGGCTGGTTCCCTAGCAACTGGCCCCCACCTTTAGTTTACCTCCCCAGTCATCTTATTAACATAACAAAGCCATCTGTATCTCAACCCCCTTAAGACATTCCAAGGGTTTGGGGAGCTATGTGCCTGGAGCAATGGATGGAGGATCAAATATACATTTCTGATTATAAGTTATACTATCACAGAAGTTCATCTATGAATGGGGTAAAAATGACACTTGCTAGAATGTGTGTTAAGCCACTGAAGGGATATTTCACATGGTATTTAAAGCCCAGAACAGGGTCCACTCACTGAGGGTGTCTCTTCAGACACACTGAGTCTGGTTTGAAGGTCCCTTCCTTCTAAATCTGTTTTCCACGGCCCCTCCCGGCTCCTGGGGCTTCATTAGGATAAGGAGCTATGGGCTTGCCAGGTAGTGCAGTAGCAAAGACTCCACCTGCCAGTGCAGGAGATGCGGGCTCGATTCCTAGGTCGGGAAGGTTCCCTGGAGAAGGAAATGGCAACCCGCGCCAGTATTCTTTCCTGGGAAATTCCATGGGCAGAGGAGTCTGGCCGGAGCCATAAAGAGTCGTTCTTGACTGATGGTGGCAGAAGATGAAGAAAAGGCACAGCTTTTCCTGCAGGAGAACCGCAGTGGTTAGCTAGTATATGAGAAGGGCTCTCAGAAAAAAACAGCCCTGGTTTTTAGCATTTGTCAATTTCTGCGATATAAATATTCCCACCGTGGCTGATTTCCAGCCACCAACGGGATGTCACTGAGGAGCTGGTCGAGATGTTCACAAGCAGCTCTGACCAGCCAGGAGAAGCCAGCACCAACCCACCACTGTGTGTGTGTGTTTGGGAAGAGGGGATGCATAAAGAATGGATGGATGAATGGGAGAGAGAGATATCAATTTTGCACAAGTGACAGGAAAGAACTGGGATGAACAGGATTTTTTTTTATAACTGCTGTAAATAGACTACAAATAAAATAAGCCAGGATCAGTGTGAAAAGCACTTTAAGCAGCTTCTCCAAATTACTTTAAAAGAATCAGGCCTGTTTTTTCATAAAAGGCCATGATGACAAAGTGTACCAGCTCTACAACTTACTACCTCTGTGACCTTGGGCACGATACTTAATCTCTCTCTCAGTTTCCCCATCTGTAAATGACAGTGATAACACCCATCACAGGGCTAGTGTGATGAAGGGCCCTGGCAGAAGTGAAGTGAAGTGAAAATGTTAGTTGCTCAGTCGTGTCTCTTTGCGATCTCATGGACTGTAGCCCACCAGGCTCCTCTGTCCATGGGATTTCCCAGGCCAGAACACTGGAGTGGGTTGCCATTTCCTCCTGTGGGGGATCTTCCTGACCCAGGGATCAAACCCCGGTCTCTTGCATTGCAGGGGGATTCTTTACCATCTGAGCTACCAGGGAAGTGTGATGAAGGACTCTGGCTGCAATGATTGTTCTTGAAATAAATTTTGAGTGAGTGTAGTGGGGATCAGCGTGCAAGTGTGCAGTGTAGAAAGAGCATATTCTTTGACACATTTAACATTTGTTCTGTTTCCATGAGTTTCCTAATTGTATGGTATACAAAAAATATAGATAAAAGTAAAATGCTCTTTTTCCCCTAAATGCCCTATCAGTGTTTCAATATCAAGATTCATTGGACCATTTTCACTTTCACTGTTCTTAACATTCTGGTCTAATTGATGGATTATTTCATGAGTTGAGGCCCCTCTGAATCTCATTACACTGGGGCTTCTGGGCATATTGATCTTCTTTAGCAATAAGGCAATAAATCGTCCACAGACCTAATGACCAAGCCCACTGCCAGGGGAGAGAATTCAGAAGGCAGGTTTCCTCACTGCGTTGTCTGTCTTTAGTTGAACTTTTATCATGAGTTTGAAAATCTGATTCAGCAGAAGGTATCAATGACTTAAAACTGTTTGTTCCCTTTGAGGTAGTAATTCCATCCCTGAGAATCAATCTCCAAGAAATAGTCTTCAACGAAGACAAAAATTTATACACAATGATAAGCATCACTATTTATTATGAAAAAAAAAAAGGAAGCCACTCAAATGTTCAATAACAAGGGTCAAGAAAGTTTTGTTTATGAAACAATGAGAACCGAAGTTTAGGAAAACTATGTTATCACGTGCGGGGGGTGGGGGCGGGGGAACCTACACGATGAGATTAGACTTTTTTTTTTAAAGCAGCATATAGGCGCTTCCTTGGTGGGCTAGTGGTTAAGACTTTGCCTTCTAATGCAAGGGGTGTGAGTTCAAATCCTGGTTGTGGAACTAAGATCCCACATGCCTCGAGGCCAGAAAATCAGAACAAATAAAACAACAGAAGTAATATTGAAACAAATTCAATATAGGCTTAAAATTTTTTTTAATGCATGTGAATGATTTTTTAAAAAGCAGCATATAAATTATACTACAGTTATGGATATTGGAAACTTACCTATAAGGATAAAAAAAGACATGGGCCAAAATAGCAACAGCTATTTTGTTTTTATGGTTTTTGATGTTTTCTTCTTAAATTTTTTTCTCTATTTTATACACGTTTTTGTAACAAACACATTACTCAAAATTAATTTTCATAACCTGAATTTTTAATAGTATATGTAAGTATACTGTGGCCTTTCTAACGAAATATAGAAATATATTAGGAAGCAGTGACAGATTTTACTTTCTTGGGCCTCAAAATCACTGCAGACAGTGATTGCAGCCATGAAATTAAAAGATGCTTGCTTCTTGGAAGAGGCTATGCAAACCTAGACAGGATATTAAAAAGCAGAGACATCACTTTGCTGACAGAGACCCATATAGTCAAAGCTATGGTTTTTCCACTAGTCATGTATGGATGTAAGAGCTGGACCATAAAGAATGCTGAGCACCAAAGAATTGACACTTTTGAAGTGTGGTGCTGGAGAAGACTCTTGAGAGTCCCCTGGACAGCAAGGAGATCAAACCAGCCAGTCCTAAAGGAAATCAACCCTGAATATTCATTGGAAGAACTGATGCTGAAGCTGAAGCTCCAATACTTTGGCCACCCGATGTGAAGAACTAACTCATTGGAAAAGACCCTAATGCTGGAAAAGACTGGAGGCAAAAGAAGGGAGCGGCAGAGGATGAGATGGTTAGATAGCATTATCAGTTCAATGAACATGAATTTGAGCAATCTCTAGGAGATAGTGGAGGACAGAGGAGCCTGGCGTGTGGCAGTCCATGGGGTCACAAAGAGTCAGACATGACTTAGTGACTGGATAAGAACAAGATAGCCTTTCTAACAAGGGCAGCAGCTCTATAAGAAGGAACACATATAATGTATAATGATATTTCACATTCTTCAATTGCTAGAAATACTTAGTCTAATGTCCTATACTATAGTATTAATGTGATTTGTACTCACTCTCCCATAGATGCAACCTTGAGTTCATTTTATGTGGCTGAGTCAGTAACTTAATGGGGCCTGGAATTTGCTTATGCACAGAAATGCAAAGAAAAGCATTTGCATCATCTGAAAAATCAGATATAAGTCCCATATCAGAGTCTATTTCTCCACCAGGATAAATTCTTCTGTATTTCTCAAGAGTTTTAGTTTAGTCTCATTTATCTGCTCAGGAACATTTTTGATCCAATAAGTAGCTCAGGAAGGGGTTACTCTAAATTCTATGCCTGTAAATACTATCTTCAATTCATAGGATGAGCACTGGAATGCCTCTAACTTGCTCCTAGTACAACTCCCCTCCAAGCCATCCTCTACATAATAGCCAAGGTGATCTTTCTAGAATGCAGCTCTGGTCCTGACAGTCCTCCACCTGGCTTAAGGACCTTCAGTGGCTCCCATGGGCACACCAGATCCTCCTCCATCTTGCCTGTGAGCACACCCTCTAAGGACCACTCACAGCCAGTTCTTACTATTCCCAGACACAACGTATTGTATGTATGTGTGTGTGTGTGTGTGTGTGTGTGTGTGTGTGTGTGTTAGTTGCTCAGTCATGTCCAACACTTTGAGACCTATGGACTGCACATGCCAATAAGGAAAGTTGCTGGCCAATTCACAACTTTTTCCAATCCTTTTTTCTTCTGTCATCTCCCAACCTAGAGGTTGGAAAGGTGGTAATTGGCCTTCAGGTAGGAATGGCCATGGAACATATTTATGGGCAGACTTGGCCAATGAGATACAGAATAAAGTCCGCTGGAGCCATCTGGGAAATGTTTACCTTCCTTTTCCTTCTTGGGACACAGCTGTGAAGCCTGAAGCTGGAGCAGCCCTATTGTGACCATGAGGCATTTATCACCCGGAAGAAACACCAACAAGCTACAGACAGTGGATGTGAAGGAGGGAAAAGCTGAGTGGTTGCTGGTATCACTGAGATGCCAGACCAGCCTCGAGACCATGCACCTCTGGCTCCTTGAAGAGTGACTAAGGGGTTCTATCGCTTGCAGCAACGACTCACTCTTCCCTTACCTAGGAAATGCACACAAAATGGTAACTTCAGCTCCTGGAATGTTCTAGAAGATCAGTCCTTGTTATTCTCCTCTCCTTTCTTCCTCAGTATCTCTTCTGGGCCGTATTTACTCACCTGTTGGGAACACTGTACCCAAAGCTGCTGGGTACTTTTACTGCGATAAACCAGGTTGTGTATCTGTACACATGATTTGACTGCCTGTGACAAAAATCAAGTTTAAGTTGATTTAGAACTTAAGGATCTCTTCCATCCCCAGGGATGCAGCGGTTATACACAGCTGTAACCAATTATACAAGCACCGCCGGGAAGAAACCTTTCTGTTTCTCCTTGGCTGTGACCTTTTTCTTTCTTACTCTTCACTGCCTTCCTTCACGGTCACAGGGAACCTGATACACTGATAGCTCCTGAAGTTACGGTGGAACTTGTACCCAGAAAGAATGGTTCTCAGTTTCAAAATGAAAAATTCTGGAGTTCTGATTGGCCTGCTTGGGTCAGGTGTCTGGCTGTGGGCCAATCAACAATGAGGGGATGGAGCAGAGCCACCTAGGTTCCACCCCCTGCAGAGCAGGTGTGGAGCAGGCTGTGCCCAGCTGGACCCAAGCTTCTGGGCTGGTCTCCCTCACACCAAGGCTCCTGCCCACCTTTCCCAGTACAGAATTGGTCGCCCCAGGACAGCGTGAGTTACTCAAGGGCAAAAGCCAGTATTCTGTTGTTCATAAAAACTGTCTTGGTTTGAGTGCCTCCCAAAGCAGAATCTGAGACTTCTGAGTAGTGCACAGAAGTCCCTTTTCTGCTTAGAGGACAGGAGCCCGTGCTTGAGGTGGGCACAAGGTGGTCTGAACACCTCGGAACAAGTCACTGTTGTTGAAAGCAGAGACAGGCCCCAGAATGTGGCATTGTGCCCCGAAATGTCTGCTACACAGACTAGAAGGGTGAACCCCAGACCTGCCTTTTCTTAGATGCTGGAAGGGTCCCTGGTTCCATGCAGAGCTAGTCTGACCTAAATAAAGATTTGGCCAAACAAAAGTAGACCCAGACAACAAGGCCCTACTGTATAGCACAGGGAACTGTATAGCACAGGGAACTATATTCAGTATCCTGTGATAAACCATCATAGAAAAGAATATGAAAAGAATATATATGTGTAACTGAATCATTTTGCTGTGTAGCAGACATTAGGACAGCACTGTAAATCAACTATGCTTCCCTGGTGCCTCAGATGGTAAAGAATCTGCCTGAAATGCAGGAGACCCGGCTTCGATCCCTGGGTTGGGAAAATTCCCTGGAGAAGAGAACGGCAAGCCACTCCAGTATACTTGGTTGAAGAATTCTATGGACAGAGGGGCCTGGTGGGCTACAGTCCATGGGGTTGCCAAGAGTAGGACACAACTGAGCAACTAACACTTTCACTTAACATACTTCAGTAAAAAAAAAAAAAATTTAAGTGTATCCAGGATTTCCAGACCACCTGTGTGGTACCTACCCTACCAGATGCTCCCAACATTTTTTTTTTTTTTTTGGATGAAATTCTCTAATTCTAGCACTCCTGTCTTCTCATCTCCGTGTTATAGAAGATGAACTGAGGCTCAGAGATGTTAAGTTGTTAAGACTTGTCCACAGTCACTCAACTGGAAAGTGGCAAAACAGGCATTTGAAATCAAAACTACCTTGCTTGGCGAAGCCTAGACTCCCACATGGCACTTTGCTGTCACCGGAGAGGTTTAGTCCAAAGGGAAAGCTGGGGCCTGAAAATCTCTGAGAAGATGACCTCATTCACACAGCTCTGCTCAGCGAGTCTGGGTTGCAAAAGCTAGAAAGAATCCCTTGGACAGAGGAGCCTGACAGTCTACAGTCCATGCAGTTGCAAGAGTGGGACATGACTGAGGACCTAAGATAAGAAAATAAAATTAACATGTCCAAAAAGGTATAACTGAAAAATCAGTGATCTTAAAAAAAAAAAAAGACAAGACAACTGTGGGCCAGGTTGCAGAGAGGTTTGTGGGTTTTGGTTCCTCTATTTATACCTTGAGTCTTGTGGCACACTCACAACCCCAGGGGGCTTTCCTTATTGGGGGCTCTCTAGTGCTTCAGAGATCACCCCAGGTCTCAGTTTGTACAGGTCATCTGGAGGTGTCCAGTCTCTGACAACTGTCAATCACTGAGCCAAGCAGAGACCCAGGGCGAGGCGATGCAGTCAGCTCAGAGTGCAATGAGATGCCATGATCATTCATCAGAGAGCCAGGGACCGGACAGACACAAATGATGGCTAAGGAAAATGATGCCAGGGCCCGAGGGTGAGGCACCCAGTGAAAGGGCAACACTCGACAAAGAAACCACACTGTCACTTCTGTCATCAAGAAGCTCCCAGAAGAAGTCCCCAGAGACAGGAGACCCCCAAATTCAACCACCACAAGACACAAATCTGGGGGAAGCACGACCCTTCCATCACAGCAGGGGTGTTAAGCATTGAGGATCACGGAACAGAAAGCGTGCTCAGCCCTGGGTTACAATCCTTTCCAATCTTGTGTGAAAATTCATGTGGTACCATGCCACTGGCCCTGACACGCAGCACGTGTCCATCACTGGCGGTTTCTTTCTCTTCCCTCCTTCTCCAGCCATCACCGGCAGCCCCAGTTGTGTCTGGATGCTATGCTTTTGTCATCCGGACCTTTCAGCTCATCATGATGCTCGGCACCTTGGGGGCTCCCTCACTGGTCTTTCTCACATCCACTCGTGACCCTGCTATCAACTTTCCAAACAGCAGACACAGTGAACCAACGCCAGGGCAGTTCACGTCTCCGCTTTAAAACTCTCCGGCAGCACTGAGAAGAAAGCGAAACTGCCACCCCAGCATCCAGGCCCCTGGGGGGCCAGCCTCCCTGACCGCGTCTCCCAACACCCCCTCCCATGCCTGCTGCCCTCCAGGGACTCTGACCTTAGACCGGCCCTGGAGTCTCCAGCTCCTTTCTTGCCTCAGGACGTATATATGCTGTTCCCCCTGCGATGATGCCCTTCCCCACAGCACCCAGAAGGCTCTACTCATCCTTCAGGTCTTAGCTTAATTGTCCCTTCCTCTGAAAGTTTCCCCACCCAGAGTCCCCGGTCATAGACCCTCATGTCCCTCTTCATAGCAATGACAAGAGTTGAAATTGATTCATTTCTTGTGTAAGCATTTATGTACCATTTTAGTCTGCTGTTAGTTCTATGAGGCTAGGATGGTGGGTCTGTCTCACTCCTGGCCAGAACTCCCATGCCAGGCCCAGCATCTGGCACATCAGAGATATTTAACAGATATTTGATAGATAAAATATTTGATAAAGAAATGAATGTCACTTATCTTGGACAGAGAACATGTCATCCTGGGTTAAAAAGACCAAAGGAAGTTTCTATTCTTCACTCACATTTGGATTTTAATGGTTGTGTGTGTGCTAGGTTGCTACTGTCCTGTCCGACTCTTTGCGAACCCATGGACTGAAGCCCACCAGGCTCCTCTGTCCATGGGATTTTCTAGGCAAGAATACTGGAGTGGGCTGCCATGCCCTTCTCCAGGGGATTTTCCTGACCCAGGGATCGAACCTGGGTCTCTTACATCTTCTGCATTGGCAGGCAGGTCCTTGCCCCCTAGCACCACCTGGGTTAGTCATCTTTTTTTTCAGAGAAAGAAATAAGGTGAAACAAAAAGAATTTTAGACCCTTTACTGACAAGGAACACCAATGTTTCTCTCCCCTGTAAGAAATAATCTAATAGGGACTTCTCTGGAGGTCCAGTGGTTAAGACTTAACCTTCCAATGCAGGAGGCGCAGGTTCGAGCCCCGGTCATGACATTAAGATATCACATGCCTCACAGCCAAAAATCCAAAACAGAAGCAATATTGTAACAAATTCAATAAAGATTTGAAAGATGGTCCACATCAAAAGAAATGATCTAATAGCCATAATGGCCATCATCACACAGTATTCAGGGTGTGCAGTGTGGAGAGCTGGAGTCTGGTCGTCACATGCCTCCCCAGGATGGAGCACTGCCCTCATCTCCTACATCACAGGTGAAGAAAGGGAGCCGTGGATGCTGAATGCCTCGCCCAAGGTGACCCACCTAGAGCTCGGTGTTTCTCGAGGTCAAACCTGGGCAGTTTAGGTCCTGAACCGCATTCAGAACCATTCACATCACCACCTTTGGAGGGAGAAAACCAGCCCCATCTCTTAACGCAGCTAAGTCTTTGCCAGCAGTCAAGTGAATCAGTAATGAACTTGTCTGCTGCCCCATGTTGGGTCCCCACACTCTGCAGCTGCACAGACAAGGGGAGTCAGAGCCGGGCCTGGGGGGATGCAGCAAGTGATCTCAGAAGGAAGATTTCGGGGAAGGCGAGAGCGACTTCTGCCCTACGTGCTGTCTGGTGAATCGACTTTCCCTGGGGCCACCTCTCAAAGGCACTTTGGGGAAGCTAGTCGCCTATGTGGCCCTTCTGAATTTAGTTTCTTTTGCAAGCAACTCCAGAAGTTTCTGCCTGGTGGAGTGGGCCACTGCGGAGGTCACCTGGATCCAGACTTCTTGTCAAAACTGTCTGGGAACTGGCCGAAGTGTCAATCCCTGGACCCCTCCCAAACCAAGCAGAGGGAGCCTCCCGGCCTGAGGACCAGGCATCAAGGTCATTTAAAGCTCCTCTGGGTATTTATTAATGGTCCAGCCCACACTCGTCTCCAGGCAGATGGAGATCATGGCCTGGAGATGCTGAAGGCTCATTCAAGGGCCCACGGCACTGGTGGTTTTCAGAGACAACTTGTCAATGGGCTTCTGTTAGGACAGATATTAGTCTGTGTCTCCTCTGTTGAGCTGCAGGGTGGGCGGATGTCAGTCCTCAGGGCTCCCCTTTCTTGTTCAGGGTCCCTCGGCTGTGCCTTTTCTAAAGTTAGAGGTACTGCCACTGACTCTGGGGCCTGTTTTAAGTTCAGAAGAGGCCCCAGCTCTTCAGGTTGGCAGATATGGTGTGCAGTTTCAGTGGACACTGAAGCTCAGGAAGGTTCTGGAAGTCTGGCCGGACTAGCTGGGGATAACACAGCATGTCTGCCTCCTCACTCCTCATAAGCTGTGGACTGAAGCAGACGCAGACGGGGACGGAGGTAAGGGGTACAGCCCTTTCTGAGGGGACTCATCTGCTTCATTGCCTCCCGCAGCCCTACTGAGCCTCTGCAGGGAAGCCGGTTCAGGACGTGCCCCAGAAGCGCAGATGGTGAGGATGGCAGCTCCACCTTCAAGAGCCTCCACTGTATGTTTCCTGAAACCTGGGCAAATGGACATGGTGTTGAGTGGGAGCCCCTTTGCAAGGTTTGCTGCTGTGAGCAAGAGGGGTCACAGCTTGGTACCCAGTGGGCTCTGGAAGGATGTCTGGAAGGACAGAATTGCTGTTGAAATGAAAGTGGGCAGAGAAGGAATGCTCACATCTGAGCTTCAAACAAGGCACACGGTGTGAGACGCTTTATCTGGATCAGCTCTGAACCGGGGATTTCTCAGGGCTTCATCATCGTCATGTGCTGCACAGTCACTAGGAGCTCAGCCACAGAGCCAGACTACAGGGTTCAAATCCCACCTCTGCTCTCACTAGCTCTGTGATCACGGGCAAGTTGGTTAACCTCCGCGTTTCCACGTCTATAAAGAGGTGTGATAATAATATACACTTCACAGACTTGGTTGTGATGATGGAGTGAGTGGATGTGTGCAAAGCGCTTCTAACACAGCCTGGAGCATTATAAGCACTTATGTGTTAGCTGCTGTCTTAGTCCATGGCTGCTGGGATGAAAAGCACCATCAACTGGGTGGCTTATCAACCACAGAAATGTACTCTTCACAGTTCCGGGAGCTGGAGGGCCAGATCAAGGTGAGAACCCTCTTCCAGCCTGCAGCCTGTCAACTTCTCTCTGTGTCCTCACAGGGCAGACAGGGTGTGGGAGCTCTCCGGGGTCTCTTTTATCAGTGCACTAATCCCATTCATGTGGGCCCCACCCTCTTGACCTAAGTAACTCCCAAAGGCCCCACTTCTTCATACCATCACCCTGGGGGTTAGGGCTTCAACATAGAAATCTATGGGAATACAAACACCCCATCCATAACAGTTATGAATATTGTTCAGCTTATGTGATGAGGGCAGGAGAATAAATAGTGAATTTGAGTTTTAATTGCAAGTACTAGGATGAGATGGTTGGATGGCATCATCAACTCAGTGGATATGAGTTTGAGCAAACTCCAGGAGACAGTGAAGGACGGGGGAGCCTCACATGCTGCAGTCCATGGGGTTGCAGAGTCAGGCATAACTGAGTGACTAAACGACAACATGAGAGCAGAGCAAAAGTAAATGACTTCGTTCAGATCAGCAAGAGAGTTGTGATGCTAGTTCTGCAGGTGACTTAAAATTGATCCCCTTGGGCAAAGAAGCTGAACCCCTAGGAAGCCTCAGTTTGTGCCCCATGACCACAAGTGACCCTTAGACCACAGGTTGGTGGTCTGGGATGTGACTCACTGATTTGACTGAGGCCTCTAGACTTGGGTGAGCTGTGGGGGTGGGGGTCAGAAAGGACCCTGTCCATCCCTTTCTGGGCTCTTGTCTCTTGAGGGGGTCCCAGGAGAAAAGACGTGTCCCCGTGGGGATGTGAGGTTGCTCGCTGTAGAGCAGGTAATGGAGCCCCTTCCAGTCTCCTGTTCTGCATTGCTCATCACTGCCTGGGNATCCCTTTCTGGGCTCTTGTCTCTTGAGGGGGTCCCAGGAGAAAAGACCTGTCCCCGTGGGGATGCGAGGTTGCTCGCTGTAGAGCAGGTAATGGAGCCCCTTCCAGTCTCCTGTTCTGCACTGCTCATCACTGCCTGGGTGAGGGGACTCTTTGGGGGCTCAGAGAGAAGCCAGAGACTCATCCCATTTGCGCGGTGGGCTGGAGGAAATACGGTATGACTCCTGTAGACAAAGGGGCCTGAGCCCTGGGACAAATGCCATCTGGGAAACATGCGTGCATGCATGACTATGTAAGGCATAGGATGGCACGTCTCTGTGTGCACAGACAGTGAGAGAGATGAATGACATTAGGCAGTGCAGATACAGTGAGAAATGTGGGCCAGAGGCGGCTTCCAGCTGATGGAAACCACTGAAGCCTTCGAGGAAGAACTTGCTTCTGAAGCAGCATCCCAGGGCAGCAGGGCTTAGGCATGGAGGAAGCTGTGAGAAAGACACGGGGTGGGGAAAGGCTGCATGCGTCTTGCGAGGAGCCAGAGGGTTGGGTGCGTTGGCAGGTGGGGCTGGAGCGAGAGGAGGGGGAGCAAGAAGCAGAGAGGGTGGCGAAGACTACTCATGCCGAGTTTAGGGGTTTGGACTTTTCCCTGCAGATGACAGTGAGAGAGAGTCGAGAAGTATTTTTGTACATGGCAGTGATATAAAAAGTGCTGCTCTTTGGGAAAAAAAAGAGCAGTCTGTTGTCTGGTGCGGGGTGGGGGTGAGAAAACGGGGGCGTGGGAGCTGGTCTGAGGGTGCAGGCAGAGGGCTGGTGATGGAAGGTGGAGGACTGAGCTCCTCCATCGGACACAAGAGGCAACGGAGCAGCTCTCTGATCCCACTTGGATGTCCCTGCAGGAACCGGTAACTAGGGCAGCCACAGCCCACAGCTTGGCCACCAGCTCACTAGTTCCTGCAGAGGGGGCGGGGAGTGATGGGCACTCAGAGAAAACACAAATGAAAAGATCTCAGAGTGGTGGCCCAGATCAGACTGCAGCATTGTTAAAAGAGATATGAATAACCTTGTGGGTTGGGGTAATGCATGTCTGGTCCCTGACTGCTCAGAGAGCAGCTTTTGTTAAGTTGGTTCAACTTGACACTCGTCCACCCACACCTTCCAGATGTCCGGTCCTGTGCTGGGTGTTGGGGAAATGCAGAGGACAAGACAGAGTCCTTGGCCTTAAGGAGTTTGTACTCGGGGGGACGGGGCAGGGGGGTGAACCTCCAAAAGGGCTGGCCCTGCATGTGACGGGTGACCCCATAGAGGACATCAGAAGGGGAGGTTCTGAGTTACTGTCTTCCTGTCTCACGTGTGGACGGTCAGCACTTTGGGGGCAGGAACAGGGCTTCCCCCTTCGTACCTGCAGCCCTGGTTGTCTCGGGTGCAGGGTAGACACGAGGTGTGTTTATGAATGGAGAGATGGGTGCACAAGGAGCTGAAGGTATGGACGGACCCAGGGAGTTTGCTGGCCTGCAGACTCCACAAATCTGCCTGCAGTGCAAGAAGCCTGGGTTTGATCCCTGGGTTGGGAAGATCCCCTGGAGAAGGGAATGGCTACCCACTCCAGTACTCTTGCCTGGAGAATGCTATGGACAGAGGAGCCTGGTGGGCTACAGTCCATGGGGTCACAAAGAGTCAGACATGACTGTGCAACTAACTTTGACTTTCAGCCTCCAGGCTCCAAGTAACTCATCACTCATAGTCTCTTAACTGGTTATGTTTTCTGAGTCTCTCAAAAACCCTCTGAAGGCAGGAGGCTGAAGCTTCATCTCACACCATGCCTCCCTCTTGGCTGCCCTAAATTTTAATTAGTCATAATCATTATAAACGTGTTTATAGCACTTCAGCATTTCCAAACCACTTCCTGAACATTATCTCCCCGGGATCTCACGCAACTGCGTTAAGGCAGGAAGATGATCAAGGCGTTTGTGACTCTCCCTGTCACACGAGGGAAGGGAACCAATGTCTTCCACGTGCCCTCCGGCGCTGCTTGCCTTCCACATGCTCTCATTATCCTTACTGTTACACATGTAGCTTATTTAATTATCTCTGCAACAAGGCCAGGCCATTATTATTCCCGTTTTACAGATGTGAAACTCATATGCAGAGAAGTCAAGCATGGCGCCCAAGGGGGCACAGCAAGTGAGCTGAGATTCACTTGGTTCTGCCTGATTCCAAGTCTGGTCATAATGACAACAAAGATGATAAGTGTGATGATGGGAATGATGGTGGTGACGGGCACTTACTGAGGGTTAACTCTGTGCCAAGAATTGAGCCTGGCATTTACATGTTTTATTAAATGAATACTCACTGAGTACTAATTAATTAATTTAATACTCAGTACTAATTTACTCCTGACAATCCTCTAGGGTAGCTGCTATTATTATCCACCGAGTTTTTTCACTGGGCCAGATGCACTGGGGAGTGTGTATTTCAGAGAAGGTGATAGCTGTTACCTGATGCTTCACGGGCATTAAGTAACTCCAGGTTTAACGCTTTGCACAACCAGCTTAGGGCTCAGTATGTAGCATGGCGACAATGTATACAAAATAGAAGTGAACCAGACATTGGGAGACTTCCTCCCAAGACACATAAATGAAATATACCTTTAGACAATACTATTCGAATTTTATTTTCCCTATGTAGCTTCCCAGGTGACAGAGTGGTGAAGAATCCACCTGCCAATCCAGGAGATGCAAGAGACAAGGGTTCAGTCCCTGGGTGGGAGAGATTCCCTGGAGTAGGAAATGGCAAACTGTTCCAGTATCCTTGCCTAGAAAATTCCATAGACAGAGGAGCCTGGAGGGCTACAGTCCATGGGTTCGCAAAGAGTGGAACACGACTAAGAACACACATCCTTATTCTCACAGACTCTAAAAAGGAAGACTTCATCTCCGAAGAACAAAATTTTTTCGAAGAATTCAAGGTCTTTCAAAATGGACTAGGCATCTTGGGGCAAAAGTGAGCTCCCCAATGCATTACAGGAAGACAACAAGCCCCCCTTTGGATCTGCTTGAGCTTCAGTTGCTGTGGGGCATCAGGGCAGGACTAGGAAGGAGGCTGTGAAGGGATGGGAAGATCGTAAGATCTGCAGAGAGGTCTGGGCTGGTGCCAGACACCAGGCCAAGGACCAGATCCTGGGGGAAAAGGGCACTGAGGGGCAGGAAGGGCGCCTCGGTGAAGAGGCCTGGGCATTGCAACTCGAACGAGGGGAAGCGGGGGAAGGTGGGGTCTAGGGCTCCAGGAGAGCACTCTGAATAGCGGCTCCTGGACAAGTAGGGTGAAAGATCAAGTTCACAGGAACAAGTGGTGGTCTCAGGGTTGCCCAGGTGGAGACCTGGCGTGGGGGGCGGGGGAAAGCCATGTCTGAGGAGTGAGGTGGGGAGCAGTGTGGGGAGTGGGCAGACTGAGTAGACACTGGGAAGCCTGGCAAAGAGGAGACGGGGTGGGAGACTGCACAGGGGCTTGCCTATTTGGTTTGTGTTTAGCCTGAGACAAAGGAACCAGGGATTTGGGAATGCTTAAAAGGAGTGGCTGATTCTAAGAGAAGGCACGGGGGAGGGAGGCAGAAGGGGCCGAGAGGGAGCCCCCTTCCTCTAGAACGGCAAGAAAATGAGCTACATTGGGGAGGGGGTGTTGACCTTAAAGACCCAGGGTCTCATGATGGGCTTCCCTGGTGTCTCAGTGGTAAAGAATCCACCTGTCAATGCAGGAGACGTGAGTTTGATCCCTGAGTCTAGAAGATCCCCTGGAGAAGGAAATGGGAACCCACTCCAGTACTCCTGCCTGGACAATCCCATGGACAGAGGAGCCTGGCGGGCTACAGTCCATGGAGTCACAAAGAATCGGGCATGACTTGGTGACTAAAAACAAATTCCAGGCAAAAGGGCACCTGGTGAGCACAGAGGTGTGTGTTGGAAATGGTGACCGTTCCTTCTGTAGCCTGAGAACTAGAATATAAACAAGCTCAAGCTTGACCCAAGGCCACAGGGCCTGGCAGGCCGATGGTCACTCCATCGGGTGGCTGCACCAAAGGAGGTTCTGGAAGGAGTGAGTGATCCTGGAGGCAGCCAGTCTGTCACTGGAAACATTGACAGAAGGGTGGCTGCATCAAACAGACGGGGCCCTCTCTTAGGCATCCCCAAATTGGGTTTCTATGGCAACCTGCCTCTGACCTGCATATCCCACAATCATTCAGTTTCACCAGAGCCCTTGCTGAGCCTGCACCCAGCCGTCTCAGAGACTAAGAGGTATAGTCCTGGCCTCAGGTAGCTATGGTCTTGTCGGGGAGGCTAAGAGAAACAGACATCCACCAGCGTTTAGGGTAAGGACAGCTCATGACTCCTCCTTAGGAACCAGGGATGGCTTCCAGAGGTGGCAACACCTCCTGAAAGTTGAAAGTGAGCTGCAGCTAGTGAGGCAGAGGAATCTGGGGCCTGGGGACCCCAGGAAGAGTGGCACCCTCGGAGAAAGTTCGCAGCAATGTAGAGAAAGAAGTGAAGAGCGACAAGGAAGATTTCAAGGCAGAAGGACCCATGGGCAGAGGGTGATGTTGTGGTGCGGTGAATTCCAAGGGAGCTTTACCGTGTGTGTGTGTCAGGCTTGCATTTTCACAAGGAAGATGTATTAATTTGGTAACTTGAATAAGCATAATAGTAAAAAAAGGGAAGAATCCAAGATGTCCATCACCTGGTGAATGGGTAAACAAAGGACGGCATCTCCACACAGAGGGTTATTATTCAGCCATAAAAAAGGAATGAAGAGCTGATGCTACAGCGTGGATGAACCTTGAAACCACTTGCTGAGTGAAGAAGCCAGACAGCAAAGGCCAAATATGCTAGGAGTCCATTTATATGAAATGTCCAGAAGAGGCAAATCCATAGAGACAGAATGTAGGCGAGTGGCTGCCAGGAGCCAGTGGGGAGGGGAGAACAGGGGTCGTCTGCTTCCTGGGTATGGAGTGTGTTTCTTGGTTTGTGAAAATGTTCTGAAATTAGAGTGATGCTGGCGGCACAGCACTGGGAATGCCCTAAAATCCCCTGAATTGTAAGTGATTTAATTGATTAAATTGAATGATTTAATTGACTAAATTATAAATCATTAAAAATAATTAGAATGATGAATTTTACATTATTTGTGTGCATGCTAAGTCACTTCCGTCATGTCTGACTCTGCAATACTATAGACGGTACCTGCCAGGCTCCTCTGTCCATGGGACTCTGCAGGCAAGAATACTGGAGGGGGTTGCCATGCCCCCCTGCAGGGGATCTTTCTGACCCAGGGATCGAACCCACGTCTCTTACATCTCCTACACTGGTGGGTGGATTCTTTACTACTAGCACCACCTGGGAGGTTATTTACCTCCATTAAAAAAAAAAAAAAAAGATGACCCAGCAGAGCACTTGTACCCTCAGACTTGGAGACCACATGTCTGAGCCAGAGGAAGAACTAGGATGATTGAAATAAACCAGTTCATAAGTAGAAAATGCCACCCACCCACCCCCATGACCATTCATTCTTCAGGCTTGCTGTTTTCCACCCAGCCAGGCCACCTGCTCACCAGCCTCAGGGAGAACCACAGTGCTTCCATTGGCCCTTCACATTCATTCATTCATTTATCATTCACTCGATAAGGACTTTACGGGTGCTTTCTTTGTGCCCACATTTCAGGTAAAAGGCATGGAGGTCCTGCCTTCTTGGGTCACCACTGTGGAGGGGAAGACAGCCCAGGAGCAGCTGCACATGGTCAATGGCCACGAGCGCTGTGAACCACCCAGGAGGGTCAGGCGTGGGGACAGGACTGGTATGCAGTGTCGTCTGCAGCCAGCAGCACATCAAAGCCAAAGGATGGGTCATCCACAGGTGACCTGCTATCAGAGGCGCCAAAGCAGTTCCCATGGCAACAGATGAGCTGGCCACACGTGTCTAGGACCACCATCAGGCCCCCTGGCCTCAAGGGTGGGAGTCCTCTAGACCCTGCCGCCTTCTCCCGCCCATCACTGAGCACTGGCCACTCCTCCTACAGCCGCATTCAACTCCTCCCCATCCTTCTGGCCTCAAGCCCTTGTCCCTTTTCTTTCCGCTGCTTAGAATGTTCCTTCTTTCCTCCCCTGCCCTCTGCCTGGTAACTTTTCCAGTCTTCCGCTCAGACGTGGCCTCCTCCAGGAAGTCTTCCTTAACTGCACTGCCCATTCGAGGTCAGGCACCTCCTCTGGCTCTCAGCACCAACCACACAGCATCGCCATTGACTGATTCCAGTTGTGTGTCCCTGAGCTCTGCCAGGACCAGAGTCTCCTGGAGCTCTGTGTCCTGGTTCCACCTTGGTGGAGAGCTTTGCAACTATGGAGCTGCCATTAACACATGGAGCTTGCAATCTGAAGGCACATAAAGTTTATAGCCTTCTATAAACGTTTAATGTTCATAATACACCTGATAATTTAATTGAGATGGAGCTCATTAAGTCAAAAGTAGAAATAAAAATCTTTCACAGAATTCCCCTAAACAAAGTATCTTCATTCATATATCCTTTTCAGTGAGTGTCCACCAGACGCAGAGTCCTGGAATAGGAGCCGCAAAGTATTGACTCTTACAAGGTCAGAGGCGAAAACAAGAAACGGTTAATAAAGCTCTTTGGCAGGTGGGCTGGCTCGCTCTCTCTCTCTTCCTGTCGTGGACACACACACTCGCACACATACACACATATACACCCATACACACACGCGCATGCGTGCGCACACTCACACACAGCTTACCTCAGACAGTGGCAGCCGAGTCCTCTGTCACCAGGGAGTGCGTGGAGCCGATGATGAAGTACCTTTGTTTGCTCTGACCGGAAGCAGCCGGCAGGTCCGCAGGGACAGGACGGGAACAGAGGAGGCAAGATTCTCCATGAGCTTCTGGAGGAAGAGGGGTGGGTACTGCATGAGCTGGAGGCACAAACGCCCCACACCTCCTACTATAAAACGGCCCGAAGCCATTCTTACCATGGAGGACACTTCATGTCACTTCCAAGGGGACAGTGACGTCTGATATACGGACAGTTCCTAAGAGGGACACCTCCAAATTAATATCGAAATGCTTTTTAAAATCTGTTTTTCGCCCACTATAGAATTTTTATGTGCACCTTAAAACTATTTGGGGAAATAGTTTACAAACCAAAGATATTTTTATGTGCATCTTAATACGATTTGGGGAAATAGTTTAATAACCAAAGACATTTGGAGAAATAAATAAAAGTAAAAAAATAAGTCAGTGTCCCAGAGAATACATTCGTGTATGTTTTCAATGGAATCAAGAGTATAAAATCTCACAAGCGTTCTGATCTTGTATTGTAAGAGTTCCTCAAAGCACCATATTTGTAGCAGCCATTGTGAACTGCTGCAAAATCTGCCAGCTTATCATTATATACCCACCTCCTAACCCTGCCCTTGGTACACGGTAGGCACTCAGTAAGTATGTGTTGTATGAATGCTAAATGACCAATATTTCATTGATGGGATATATCGCCATTTACTTAACCGTTTCCTGCAGTTGGACACTGCGGTTGTTCCTAATAACTTGATATTATGATACTGTGATAAATTGTGCAATTAGTTATATCTGTGTCTCAACGATCAACCAGAGAATCCCCTCAAAAGGTTTTACCCAGGTGAAGGATGTGAATAGTTTTCAGCTTGCAGGCTCATCTGCCAACAGACATTTTTTTTTTTTCAAGCCAATATCTGCCTTACTTTAAAGGCTGGAAGTTGGGTAAATATTCCTTTATCCCAAACCCAACACCAAGGCAGCTAGAATTTACATTTTGTTTTGCAAAAGCATGTGCATTCTCCTTTAGGAATAACATTACACCTTCTTGACTTGACTTCAGATATGAAATATTTACTTTTGAAAAGCCCAAGAGAACTGATTCTGATATGAATTGTATTTTAATAACAGTGACTTGCATCAGAAGCCAAAGGACAGAAGGGAAGAAGAGGGGAAATTTACAATTTACTCCTTATAAACAGAAAAAAAACCATAAGTGAGAAACTCAGGGAAATGAATCGTCTGAGCCTTAAGACTGTCTTGAGTAAATACAGTTGGCGGCAAGCTCGAAGCTGCCTGGAGCTCTGTTTGAGTCAAACCCAAAGTCTCCATCAGTAGAGACCATCGTAAATTGAGAGAGAATTAAAAGTTGAAGAGTCTGATCTGATTACCTAATTCTGCTATCATCTAATAAAGGGTAAAGAGCCGAAGATGCTAGGTCATTAAGGGCTCCTATGACAATAAGCAGCTTTAAATACCTGCCACCCCTTAGCAAGTGAACTTTATTGGGTACTAACCAGAGGCGTTGGAGAAGGTGATGGCACCCCACTCCAGTACTCTTGCCTGGAGAATCCCATGGATGGAGGAGCCTGGTGGGATGCATTCCATGTGGTCGCTGGGAGTCGGACACAACTGAGTGACTTCACTTTCACTTTTCACTTTCAGGCATTGGAGAAGGAAATGCCAACCCACTCCAGTGTTCTTGCCTGGAGAATCCCAGGGTCTGGGGTAGCCTGGTGGGTTGCCGTCTATGGAGTCGCACAGAGTCGGACACGACTGAAGTGATTTAGCAGCAGCAGCAGCCAGAGGAGTGAAGTTTGACATGGTTTTACATGGTAGGTTTAGAGCCTTGTGAATATGTATGGCCTTTAACTTCTGCTCCTGTGTTTACAGGACTCAGATCACACCTCCAGACATGACAACCAGGTATCATATGGAAACTGTTGGCTCCTGGCAGAGGTTGCCCATATTGTGAGGGGTGTGTATATGTGCTCAGTTCAGTTCAGTCGCTCAGTCGTGTCCGACTCTTTGCGACCCCATGAATCGCAGCACGCCAGGTCTCCCTGTCCATCACCAACTCCCTGAGTTCACTCAGACTCGCATCCATCGAGTCAGTGATGCCACCCGGCCATCTCATCCTCTGTCGTCCCCTTCTCCTCCTCCCCCCAATCCCTCCCAGCATCAGTCTTTTCCAATGTGCTCAGATGCATCCAATTCTTCACAACCCTATGGACTGCAGCTGGCCAGGCCCCTCCTGTCCATGGAATGTTCCAGGCAAGAACACTGGCGCAGGTTGCCATCTCCTACTCCAGGACTGTGAGGGGCACAGGCCTGGACATCAGGGGCCCTGGGCTCTGAATGCTGTGACCGCTCTGACACTGACATGCTTTGGGGTCTTGTTCAAGGTGCTGCCTCTCCCTGGCTTCAGATTCATCCTCCTTCCAGTAAGGAGCTTAGATCAGATGGTCTCTGTGTGCCTTTTACTTCTTCGAAAGTATTAACTAGCGAGGAAAGTCACTCTGTAGCTGTTTACTATATGCCAGCGTCTCAGAAGCTCTATGGGGCCAACCCTTGACACCTCCAGCCCCTCCTTCTATCATCTCAGGCTGACTCTGGTTTCAAGTGTCGACTCAAACCATCTTCAAACTCCTCTGAGCTTTTTTTTTTTTTTTCAGTTGGCCACTTCATAAGGTTGCCGGGAGAGTCAAAACATTAAGATTTAATAAACTATGAAATGGAGAAGGAAATGGCAAC
>SJYA01000974.1:38638-115529 GCA_006410615.1 Neotragus moschatus | reverse complement strand
TCGGACACAACTGAGTGACTTCACTTTCACTTTTCACTTTCAGGCATTGGAGAAGGAAATGCCAACCCACTCCAGTGTTCTTGCCTGGAGAATCCCAGGGTCTGGGGTAGCCTGGTGGGTTGCCGTCTATGGAGTCGCACAGAGTCGGACACGACTGAAGTGATTTAGCAGCAGCAGCAGCCAGAGGAGTGAAGTTTGACATGGTTTTACATGGTAGGTTTAGAGCCTTGTGAATATGTATGGCCTTTAACTTCTGCTCCTGTGTTTACAGGACTCAGATCACACCTCCAGACATGACAACCAGGTATCATATGGAAACTGTTGGCTCCTGGCAGAGGTTGCCCATATTGTGAGGGGTGTGTATATGTGCTCAGTTCAGTTCAGTCGCTCAGTCGTGTCCGACTCTTTGCGACCCCATGAATCGCAGCACGCCAGGTCTCCCTGTCCATCACCAACTCCCTGNACAACCAGGTATCATATGGAAACTGTTGGCTCCTGGCAGAGGTTGCCCATATTGTGAGGGGTGTGTATATGTGCTCAGTTCAGTTCAGTCGCTCAGTCGTGTCCGACTCTTTGCGACCCCATGAATCGCAGCACGCCAGGTCTCCCTGTCCATCACCAACTCCCTGAGTTCACTCAGACTCGCATCCATCGAGTCAGTGATGCCACCCGGCCATCTCATCCTCTGTCGTCCCCTTCTCCTCCTCCCCCCAATCCCTCCCAGCATCAGTCTTTTCCAATGTGCTCAGATGCATCCAATTCTTCACAACCCCATGGACTGCAGCTGGCCAGGCCCCTCCTGTCCATGGAATGTTCCAGGCAAGAACACTGGCGCAGGTTGCCATCTCCTACTCCAGGACTGTGAGGGGCACAGGCCTGGACATCAGGGGCCCTGGGCTCTGAATGCTGTGACCGCTCTGACACTGACATGCTTTGGGGTCTTGTTCAAGGTGCTGCCTCTCCCTGGCTTCAGATTCATCCTCCTTCCAGTAAGGAGCTTAGATCAGATGGTCTCTGTGTGCCTTTTACTTCTTCGAAAGTATTAACTAGCGAGGAAAGTCACTCTGTAGCTGTTTACTATATGCCAGCGTCTCAGAAGCTCTATGGGGCCAACCCTTGACACCTCCAGCCCCCCCTTCTATCATCTCAGGCTGACTCTGGTTTCAAGTGTCGACTCAAACCATCTTCAAACTCCTCTGAGCTTTTTTTTTTTTTTTCAGTTGGCCACTTCATAAGGTTGCCGGGAGAGCCAAAACATTAAGATTTAATAAACTATGAAATGGAGAAGGAAATGGCAACCCACTCCAGTAATCTTGCCTAGAGAATCCCATGGACAGAGGAACCTAGAGGGCTACAGTCCATGGAATCGCAAAGAGTCGGACACGACTGAGCGACTAGCACCACACTACTAAACTCTGAGATACTAGACAATTTTGACAATTTAAATCAGAGCGTATCTGAGTGGCTCNTCAGTTGGCCACTTCATAAGGTTGCCGGGAGAGTCAAAACATTAAGATTTAATAAACTATGAAATGGAGAAGGAAATGGCAACTCACTCCAGTAATCTTGCCTAGAGAATCCCATAGACAGAGGAACCTAGAGGGCTACAGTCCATGGAATCGCAAAGAGTCGGACACGACTGAGTGACTAACACCACACTACTAAACTCTGAGATACTAGACAATTTTGACAATTTAAATCAGAGCGTATCTGAGTGGCTCCTCCCCAGTATCACACTGGGGGGACAGATGGAGCAGCTTTGTAATGGGGTACATGGAGAAAGAGCCCCCCAAGCCTCGTGCACCTGGAGAGGTCAGATTGCTCCTGTAGAGCCTGGGTCTCCCCTTCAGTAGGGGTACAATCAGCTCCAACATCTCTCCCTTAGGAGCACGTGAGTCCCCTGAGGGCAATGGACCACGTTTAGATTCAATTCTGCCATCCACTTTGCTGGGACCAGGCGTGAGAGCTCAGTTGCTCAGTCTTGTCGACTCTGATAATTTCTGGACTGCAGCCAGCCAGGCTCCTCTGTCTGTGGGATTTATCAGGCAAGATCACTGGAGAGGGTTGCCATTTCCTCCATTAGGGAATCTTCCCCACCCAGGGATGGAACCCAAGTTTCCTGTATCTCCTGCATTGCAGGGGGATTCTTTATTCGCTGGGCCATCAGGGAAGCCAGGCATGGAAGATGCTCCAAAAAATGTTCAAAGGCATAGGTGGAAGGAGAGAGGTGGGGAGGGAACAAAGAAGGGAAGAGGGTGGGGGAGCGCCCTGGGCAGGACTGCGACGATGCTTTGTGCTTAGAGAGTGATGGTTCAGCCCACCTGGCACCCTTGCAGTGATGCAAGATCTGTTCTCCTGGGTCTTTTCCAAGGAGACTTGGATGAAAGCACCATGCCCGGATTTCACAGGTCACTGGAATCCATCTCTGTCAGGCCCAGCTGAAAAGACACTCCCAGAGTCTGGGACGAGCTAGAAACACCCCACAAACAGCCCCCTGGGGCCTCACCATCCANGTGCTTAGAGAGTGATGGTTCAGCCCACCTGGCACCCTTGCAGTGATGCAAGATCTGTTCTCCTGGGTCTTTTCCAAGGAGACTTGGATGAAAGCACCATGCCCGGATTTCACAGGTCACTGGAATCCATCTCTGTCAGGCCCAGCTGAAAAGACACTCCCAGAGTCTGGGACGAGCTAGAAACACCCCACAAACAGCCCCCTGGGGCCTCACCATCCAGACACTTGGCTGGTGTGTTCCCATGACTCTGGTGGTTTGTATCCAGGGCAAAACAGAGGCGGCTCTTAGGGGGTCTGAACAGCACCAGGAGGAAGCACATTTGGTCTCTTGAGTAAAGGAACACAGTCGCATGTGGGTGAAGACTTTCACAGTCAGTCTCCCAATGGGGAGATGGAATCATTGACCAGGATTCTCACTCTGTGGAGGAGAAAAAAGGCTTAGGAACAAAGAGCTATTTTCCTTGAGGTTATTCAGCTCTTAAAGGCCAAATGGAACTAAAAACCTACTATTTTTGACCCTGAATTCACTCTCTAAATACTCTGATTTGACTTTACCCTTATTTTCTCCACCCTGCTAAAACAAGAGCCCTTCCCTGCTCCTGGGCTGACCCTGGTCCACTCTTTCTACTGGAGCATTCATTGGGTCCACCTCCTTCAGGAATTCTTCTCTGATTACACACGCCAGCTCCCCGCATCCACCCGCCCTGTCCAGATTCAGACTTCTTCCTCTGGGCTTTGACACAGACCTCACCACCCGCGTTGTCCTTGGCTTCGATGCCATTTGCTGCCTCTGTTCACTTATTCAAGAAAATGTTCAGAGCACTTAGAGGAAGGGAGACTGAGGCTGGGAAGTGAGTCTAGTGGTTTAAGGCCACCCAGAAGGTAGGTGGGGAGCCATGGGAGTGGATGTTCACTCAGTGAATTTAGAGAGAGTTGCCACGTGACTCGCAAACGNACTTTATTTTTTTGAGCTCCAAAATCACTGCAGGTGGTGATTGCAGCTACAAAATTAAAAGACACTTGCTCCTTGGAAGAAAATCTATGATCAATCTAGACAGCATATTAAAAAGCAGAGACATTACTTTGTCAACAAAGGTCCATCTAGTCAAAGTTATGGTTTTTCCTGTAGTCATGTATGGATGTGAGAGCTGGACTATAAAGAAAGCTGAGTGTTGAAGGATTGATACTTTTGAACTGTGGTGTTGGAGAAGACTCTTGAGAGTCTCTTGGACTGCAAGAAGCTACAACCAGTCCATCCTAAAGGAAATCAGTCCTGAAAATTCACTGGAAGGACTGACGCTGACGCTGAAACTCCAATACTTTGGCCACCTGATGGGAAGAACTGACTCATTTGAAAAGACCCTGATGCTGGGAAAGATTGAAGGCTGGAGAAGGGGACGACAAAGAATGAGATGGTTGGATGGCATCACCAACTCAGTGGACATGAGTTTTAGTAAACTCCGGGAGTTGGTGATGGATAGTGAAGCCTGGCGTGCTGTAGGCCATGGGGCCACAAAGAGTTGGACACAACCGAGCAACTGAACTGAAATGAAATGAACTAAACAGAACAGAGTGATGCCCAAGGGACCCTCTGAGACCTCTGAATGCTCAGCCCTGAAGTACATAGAGAAGCTTCTACTTCATTTAAGCCATCATTATTTTGGAATTCATTATATGCATCCAAACTCAGTTTTAATTGAAACACTCTCTCTTGCATGTTAGGACCCATCCCGGTCTCAAGGTCATAGGTGGACTTGGAAGCTTGAACTGGAAAAAGTCTGAGTTGCTTTCATATCAGCTATGCTGATTAGTTTTCCTTCCTATCTTCCCAGGACTCAGGGCTTACGGCCCAGATTCTGCCCCTGATAACTTCCTGTCAGATCAAGCCATCAGACTTTCTTATACTTATCCAGCCTCTCTTTCTCCTCAGTGCCAGGAAAGAGGTCTGTTCCCTGCCTCCAGAAGCTTCCATGTAATGAAGGATATCATTTATCCCATCCCCTTATTCCTGCTGCTAAGTCTTTTAGGCTTCCTCTTCTTGGAAACCCCAGCTCACTCATTTTCTCATGTTATTCCCAAGAGGCGTGACTCATGGTTTGGGTTGAATAAGACTCAAATTGTCATGGCTCACAAAAAGAAATAAGACTGAACTTGCTAAGGGGTCACTGTTGGAGGAAGAATTATATTCTTCTCATGTTGTATTTACCACACATGTACTGTTTATATGACCCAAACCTGTACCCCATGAAAAACTCTCCTCTGCATTTCAACACACAGAAAGAGTACCATGCAATGTGGGAATCAGGAATCCCAGGTCCCAGGCCCAGCCCTGTCCCTGACTTCCTGTGTGGCAAAGGGAGCCATGCTCCCCCACTCTGAGCCTTGATGTCCCTATCTATAAAGCAAGGGCCCTCAAAGGCATCAGTTAACTTTATCCCTCTGCTCCCAAATCTGCCAAATGAAATTTCCCCTGTGCTAGTGAGCATCTTCTTCACAAAATACAAATGTTCTTAGAAACTGTCAGTCATTCACTACATAGTATGAAGTTCAGTTCAGTCGCTCAGTCGTGTCCGACTCTTTGAGACCTCATGAATCAGAGCACGCCAGGCCTCCCTGTCCATCACCAACTCCCAGAGTTCACTCAGACTCACGTCCATCGAGTCAGTGATGCCATCTAGCCATCTCATCCTCGGTTGTCCCCTTCTCCTCCTGCCCCCAATCCCTCCCAGTATCACAGTCTTTTCCAATGAGTCAACCCTTAGCATGAGGTGGCCAAAGTACTGGAGTTTCAGCTTTAGCATCATTCCTTCCAAAGAAATCCCAGGGCTGATCTCCTTCAGAATGGATTGGTTGGATCTCCTTGCAGTCCAGTAGTTAAACAAGATGACTTTACTCCTAACAGTACGGTAAAGCCATCTGTAATGAATGCATTGGAATGATCATTCTGAAGGAGAGAGGAAGGTTATGGTTATGAAATAAAGGAAACTGTAGAATGAGGACCTGAGGCTCAGAGAGAATATATCCCCTTAGGTCCCATAGCCAGTTAGATGCAGTACTAGTATTACAGTCTGTCTCATTCCAAGTCTTTGTCCACCATCCTGCAAACCAATACTTGGAGAAAATCTCCATGATACAAGAAATACAAATATTAAACTGAGAAAAGATATCATCCTATGTATAAGGTGAAATTTGTGGCCTAGTAATAGTGGCACAGATAAGGCATCTGTATTAAACGAGTAAGACAGATGGTGCGTAGTAAATAGCAATCCTTCCAAAGGAAAAATTCCAGAGATGAAGAATAAGTATGAAGTTTCCCTGCCCCCCACCCTCACACCTCTGCCTCTTTCTCCATCCCTGCCTGTGACATCTTTACCCTCTGATCCACCTGCCTTCCATCCCAGACCCCAGAAATGCTTGGGCTCTTTACTTCTTCAGCAGCTAAAGTCGAAAGTCCCAGTGCAGAAGTAAGGGTGGGGAGGGGAGCTGGGTTCGAATCCAGTCCCCTCTTCTGCTGAATCACTTCCTTCCCAACCCCTCCCCTACCCAAGGCAAACATGAAAAGGGCAGTAATATTTCTTATGCAGCAAGGCTTGGATCTTGTGCATGCTTAGTCATGTCCAACTCTTCGAAACCCCATGGACTGTAGCCTGCCAGGCTCCTCTGTCCATGCAGTTCTCCAAGCAAGATTACTGAAGCGAGCTGCCATTTTCTATTCCAAGGGACCTTCCCCACTCAGGCACTGAACCCTCATCTCTTGCGTCTCCTGCGTTGGCAGGCAGATTCTTTACCACTGCACCACCTGGGAAGCCTGTGCCCTAGAGACAACCAGGTATGGTAAAATAGGAACTGGGAGCACCACTGAAGGAAAAGCGAGCCACTAATTCATTCATTCAGTAAACATCAACTGAACCCCTAGTAGACACCCAGCACAGTTCTAGGCACTGGGGATGCGGCTGCAGAAAAAAAAACAAAAAAACAAACAGTGTTGGGGGCAGTAGGAGGTGGTCAGACTCTGGATAAATTCTGAAGGTAGAGCTGACAGGGTGTGCTGATCTGAGGACACACACACACACACACACACACACACACACACAGCAGGAGGAGGGGGCGGAAGAGAAGAGAGAGCACAGAAGTGGAGCTCACTTTGCAGCTTTTTCGCTCTGCTGAATTCCCGTAAGAAGCCACAATCACACCTCCGAATCCCGAGAAGGCTGGTGACGGGCCGGGGGCACCTCTGAGGGAGGAAGGCAGAGCAGGACTAAATATATGGGGACTGACGTCTGTACAGGAAGCAGCTGGGCCCTGGGGCCCCTGTCCTGGGATTGCTCAGCCAGGCGACAACCACCCCGAACCTGGCTGCCGGTGGGAGGGAGGCTCCAGGCCTGGGACTTCAGGAAACATCCCTTCTCACTCCACTTCCTCTTCCTTATGGGAACTTTGGAGGAAATACTTCAACTTCCTAAAAGATCAAGGGCCGAAAAATAAAATACCACCTGGCTCCTTTGGGGGGTGGACTTGATTTGATCATTCTTTTCTGCATGTCTCAGTTTAGATGTATTTGGAAAAGGAAAGCTGGGTTCTAGAAGGCAGAGCAGGGAGGAAGGAGTCAGTGAGAAGAGACAAAAAGGGACTTCCCGGAGGTCCAAGGGCTTAACCACTGTACTTGCACTGCAGGGGGCACGGGTTCGATCCCTGGTGGGTAACTGAGATCTCACATGCAGTGTAGCCCAGCCAAAACAAACAAAACATAACAGGGACTTCCCTGGCGGTTCAGTGGTTAAGACTCTGTGCTTCCACTGCAGGGGGCACGGATTTGATCCCTGACTGGGGAACTAAGATCCTGCATGCCACATGGCACAGCCAAAAAATGGGGGAAAAAGAGAGAAAGACAGAAAATGAGCAGAGATGGGTGCTCTGACACTTAAGGATGACTGCTCCATGTTCTGCCAGGTCCTTAGCCCTTACTTCACTGAAGGTACATGAAGTTTGGTTTCACTTGGAGATATTTTATATCCACACGAAGATACTCGAGGAGAGGCAAAGGAGGGTGGCAGAGGGAGCAGAAAGCTGCCATGTGCCTCCTGTGAAGGGCACTCTTTGCACGTCTAGTCACTTTCTGTCTTGATAGCCGTCACACGTGAGACACGCCCAAGTCCCACTGTGAGGGTGTAGTAGTTGGGATGTTTCTGATCGGTTCTTCCTCCTCTTGCCCAGGAGGAGGAAGAACCTTGAAACACTGGGGAGTGGGCAGAGAAGTCCATTTCCCCTCTCACTGATGTTCTACCTGTTCACACAACTCGCTGTGGCCACTGGAATATGGTTCTGGGCATATTCCAGTGTTAAGAGGCACTGATGCCCCATCCACCTTCCTGTGTGCCACCAGAAGACCATGAATTCCCGGAATTCAAAGGGGAACGTGGTGACGGGTGCCACAGGCCCGAATCCAGCTTCAGCCTAAAGCAGAGCCGCCCTGCTGAGCCCAGCCTGGTCAGCTGAATCGCAGCCCACATAGACCTGAGAGTGTGAGCATGGACACGGTGAGCTGAGTTTGGGCTGGTTTGTTATCCACCAATATTGAAGCCATAACTGATCAACACAAACAGGGTAAGTGACGCCCCTAGGGACACACAGCTATTAAACAGCAGCCCTGTAACTTTGTTACCTAGTGCTCCTTCCCTCCCCTCCGGGTCGGGGCTGGGGTATAGAAGTTGGACGGTCCTAGGTAGGACCCAGAATTCAGGGCTCAGACTCTTTGAGGGGAAAAAAGGAAGAAATTCATGGCCATTCCTAATGAACAGAAGCAGTTCAGTTAGCAGTGAACAGAAACCACCATCCTGTTGAGGGCCGCTCCCAGGCCAGGCTCGGGACAGCTTGGGCCCTTGAGTCAGGCTGAAAGATGCACGGGGCCAGGAACAGCCCTACAGCACTTGGCAAGCTGGAGAGCTGCACAGGGAAGGCCTTGGGGGCTCCTTGCTTCCTCCAAGACCTGCTGATCTCAGCCTGCTGACGTGGCACCTCCGGGTCTGAGTCAGCAAAAATCAGGTGCTGAGGCTGGTCTGGAGCATTTGTGCAGAATCACACACAAAAAAATACCCATTCCAGGTGGCTCCAGCCTGCAGCTCTCTATGTGAACTTGTAAAAGGCACCACTTCTAGATAGGCATGGTCTCCTAGCAAGAAGAGACAGCAAGGGGATTTGACCCTCTTTGGCCCCTGGACTATATACTTGGTTCAGTACACAACATGAACCAGACCAGCAGCCCTGGAAGAGGGGGAAGGTTGGCTGGCTCTGCTGCCTGACCATGGGCCCCACACTCCCAGCTGGTGGGCCTGGATCCTGCTCTGCTGATCACACCCAGGACAGCACCTGGACACAGTTCGACCTCAGTGTTGACATGTTTCTGATGAATAAACCATCAGTAATGATAGGGATGCTTTTGAACTGTGGTACTGGAGAAGACTCTTGAGAGTCCCTTGGACTGCAAGGAAATCCAATCAGTCTATCCCAAAGGAGATCAGTCCTGGGTGTTCACTGGAAGGACTGATGCTGAAGCTGAAACTCCAACACTTTGGCCACCTGATGCAAAGGGCTGCTGACTCATTTGAAAAGACCCTGATGTTGGAGAAGATTGAGGGCAGGAGGAGAAGGGGATGGCAGAGGATGAGATGGTTGGATGGAATCACCGACTCAATGGACACGGGTTTGGGTGGACTCTGGGAGTTGGTGATGAACAGGGAGGCCTAGTGTGCTGTGGTTCATGGGGTCTCAAAGAATCTGACACGACTGAGCGACTGAACTGAATGATAGGGAGTTGTCTATTGAGGCCGTTGAGATTTAACCCATCACCTTTTGTCTGTAGTCTTCCGTGTGTGTGTGTGTGTGTGTGTGTGTGTGTGTGTGTGTGTGTGTGTGGTGAAGGATATTGACTCTGAGGTCTTGTCCAGTGTGAGGCAAACACCATGGGGTCCTAGTCCCCGGGATGAGGTGGGCAGAAGCCACAGCAGCAGCTGGAAGCAGTAAGCCTTGCCCTCATCTCTCCCCACCTCCAGCCTCACACCTGCTTCCCGTAGCTCAGTTACTCTCAGCTGCCAGCAGCCAGAGCTGTGAGCTTTGGAGCGGAGCCCTGAAGAGCTTGGGGGGCCCTTGGGAGCTTTTGGCGGAGATTTATAGCCAAGAGGAGAACTGATGTGCCTGCCTGGCGGGGAAGGCTGCAGGTGGGTGGTGGAAGGAAGAGTAGGGAGTAGAGTCAGGGAGTGTGTTGGGAGGAGTAATGGAGGGGATTAGCTCTGGGCAGTAATCCAAGCAGCGGGGCATCCCTGAGCCCAGCAGCGTGGCAGAGAGACAGGGCTTAGGAGCACGGCAGGCTGGCACCCCTTCTGAGAGCTTTGTCCCCTACAGGCCAAGAAAACTTAACACCAGGTCTATCTATATGGTCTCACCTTAAAGGGCCGGTGATGATGCTATAAGAACCCTGTGAAGGTGGGTGTGGCCCATGGCACAGATGGGGGCATGAAGCAGCTTCATTTTTTAAACTTTATTTTCTATTAGATTTTATTTTTTAAGTTCGGGTTGCTCTGGGTCTTTGTTGCGGCGAGCGGGGAGGCTACCCTTTGTTGCAATGCCCAGTCTTCCTGTTGGGGTGCTTTTCTTCTCGTTGTGGCACTTGGGCTCATTAGTCATGGTTCTCGGGACCTAGAGTGTGGACTCAGCAGCTGAGGCGCACGGGCTTCAGCTGCCCGCGGCATGTAGGGTCATCTCAGACCAGGGATGGAACCTGTGTCCCCTGCATTGGCAAATGGATTCTTATCCACCGCACCACCAGGGAAATCCAGGAAGCGGCTTCTATGAGATGTCCCTCCTTCCGTAGCCCACATGGTTGAGCGGGTGTCCTCCTAGGGACACGAGCCACTGTTTACTCCCCTTTCACTGTACAGAGACCCTCAGGATGAGTCCCCTAGGAGGTCAGAGCTCGAAGGAAAATTCTCTAGTCTGCTTCCTTTCATTGGAGAGTCAGTGCATTCAAACCCATGTTATTCCCCCCTTTTGCCTTGACTACTGGGAAGCTCAGAACTCATTTTTTCCCATTCAATTGTCATAGCTGCCCACAACCTCAGTGTGGGAGGTATAGTTATTCTCTCCTACCATCAGTTATTATTTGGCCTTAAGTTTTCACTCTGTAATACAGATTTTTTTTAAAATTTATTTACTTACTTTTATTTTTGGCTATACTGGGTCTTCACTGTTGTGTGCAGGCTTCCTGGTATCCATGTCTGTTACTTAAGTCTCTTTAACTCCTTGGACGGAGACAGGGACATAGATGGGGCGAGGCGGATTACACAGGTGCACGTGTGAGGACCTGTGTGTCAGGCACTGGGATTCAAGGTCTACTGGAGGAAAAACATATTTCAGAGTCTGAGCCAGACAGACTGGGGCTCAGATCCAGGGCTCTATCTGTCTGAGTAACTGTGAACCTCAGTTTTCTCAGCTGCATAATAGGGATAAACTACCATCCTTCACAAGCTGATCAGTGAGGAATTTCAGAGACATACTGCATAAAAGCCATGAGTGCCCAGTGCCTGGAGTGGCGATGTCTGTTATCTGGTCAGTGGGGGGCACTGTATTTTATGCAATTCCAGGAATGGGAAGACACGCTGAGCCTTGACTTTAGCAGGTAGAGAACTTAACAGCAGCAACAATAGTAATAATATTTTGCGCAATGAGCTGAGTTCTGTGCTTTACGCCACAGTAAACTGTCTCCCTAAGATATGAGATCCTTTAAATGTCCCCATTTTATAGATGAGAATACTGAGGTCCCAAGGGGCCCAAGGTCACACAGAAAGGAAATGGCAGGTGGACTTTTGAGGACAGCGCTTGCTCTGTTGCACCCTGGAACTGCTCTCAAGGAGGACAGGCTGGGCAGAGCGGACAGGAGGGCAAGGATGCAGCAGAGGGTAAAGCTGGAGGAGTTGTCGGTCGGATACCTGAAGGGCTAAACGTCAGCACCTGAGGCTGGGCTGGTCCTGCAGATTCGGACTCATCTGGGGGGAAGAAGCAGCTCCGGAAATTATTTTCCATGCTTACCAGTAATTTCTGCATTTTTGAAAACATTTTCTCTGGATGGCGGGGAATGTTGGCTTTCTACTTGAAGGCATACCAGCAAGTTAAACTTGAAAATAACATCAACACCATAAGCAGCTATGATGCAGGCATCTAGCCCCTACTTAATCCTTCTGGGATACGCTTTGGGAGGTGAATTTGTTACTCTCATCAGGAGGAGGAAATTGAAGGAAACTGAGGCACAGAGTGGGCAAGCAGCTTGCTCAAGGTCACACAGCTGAGGATGGCAGAGCTGCACAGCTCATACTGAACGGCCCACGTTAGATCTGTTCATTTTTCATGAGACTCAAATGAAGCAAGGACTGACCCAAGCAGCACAAATGAGCTTCCTTATGGTTGATGAACAGGGGCTTTTAGGAAGTGAGAGATACCAGCCCAGCCTGCCTCCTGAAGACCTGGACAAAGATACCCTCAAAGCTGTAGGGAAGCTTTCCAGGAATAGGCAGATCGAGGAGAAGGACCAAAGATCCTGGAGGAAACAGCAGCAGTTCCCGCACAGGAATTGAGCTCCTGTGACCATCAGTGTTGAAAATCTCCTGGTAGGCTCCTTACAGCCCTGGACAAGCTTGGCTGCATCACCACACACAGACCCTCAGCAGCACCGTCACTGTCTCCCGATCTCCTTACAGCTGTTCCTCCGAGAGCCTTTGCAGTCCTAAGCCCTGTCTCCACCTGCGCCACCAGCATCGGCATCCTCTCCTCATCACCCTCGACTTCCCTGATTCCTCCTCATTTTGGCTCTTCACATCACACTCATGGAGAGGAAACGACAGCAACATTCCTGGTGTTCTCACCACGTCCCCTCTTTTTAGTGCTTTTAGTCACTCACTCACACCCACCCTAGGTTGTGTCCCCATTGTACAGATGAAAAAACTGAGGCACAGAGAGGTAAGGTGAGGGGAGGAGCCAAACAGGGTGGGTGTTCTCAGGTCCTAGGCCACTTGCCTCCCAGCCTCAGAGCGAAAAAAGGAGGGATGCGCCTGCAGAATGGAACCCCAGATGGTCGCTTGCTGAGGTCAGGAAGCGGGTGCTGTGCACTGAGCTGTCTCCCCAGTCCAATGTCCCCCCTCCTCCTGAGGACTGGGCCCTGTCTGCCTAGTTCACCACCTGAAGCCATGCTGGCCCATCCATGGCAGGGGCTCAGAAAGGAAAGGCTAAATTGAAAGAGCACATCCTTGAGTGCATGATGGCAGGGACCACCAAGCATCTCGAGGGCAGGTGAAAGCCATGCAGCTTCAGAGTGGGGCAGGGCGTGGGGGTGGGCAGGGGCCTCAAAGTGACAAAAGTTTCTCTGCTCTGACCCAGAAGGGCCAGATTCCAGGAATTTGGCCGCAGATGAGTTCACACATGAGTAGAGAGATGGGTGGGCAAGCATCGTCGTGACAGTCCTGGATTTAACAGCAGAAGATCAGGAACGATGCACATGTCCACTGAAGCAGGGCTGTCCACACAATGGAAAACAGTGCAACTGTTCTTTAAAATAGAGTTTTGTTTTTGCTATACTACTCAGCTTGCAGGATCTTAGTTTCCTGACCAGGGATTGAACCTGGGCCCTGGCAGCAGTGAAAGCACCAAGTCCTAACCACTGGTGCATGCATGCGTGCTAAGTTGCCTCAGTCATATCTGACTCTTTGTGACCCCATGGACTGCAGCACCCCAGGCTCCTCTGTCCATGGGATTCTCCAGGCAAGAACACTGGAGCGGATTGCCATGCCCTCCTCCAGGGTATCTTCCCGACCCAGGGATCGAACCCACACTTCTTATGTCTCCTGCTTTGGCAGGTGGGTTCTTTACCATGAGTGCCACTTGGGAAGCACCCTAACCAGTGAACCACCAGAGAATTCCCAACAGTACAAATGTTTAGAAAATGAATGAGAAATGTATGTTCTCATGTGGAATCATCACCAAGCTGTAGGAACCGAAATAAGAAAAGCACAATAATGCTCCATCGGGGTGGAAGAGGGGTGAGTGCACGTGGGAGGTGACTCTGCAGAATATACCGAGCGGCTCTGGAAGGAGTCATAAGAAGCTGGGCTCGTGTTTGCCTCTTGGGAGGGGAGCCTGGAACAGGGGTGGGAAGGAAACTTGCACCGTGCAGACTTCTGCGCCTTCTGAATTTTGAAACATGAAAATGTCTTCCCTATACCAACAAACAGGAGATGCAAGAGACATGGGTTTGATCCCTGGGTCAGGAAGGTCCCTTGGAGGAGGAGACGGCAACCCACTTCAGCATTCTCGCTAGGGAAATCCCATGGACAGAGGAACATGGTGGGCTATAGTCCACAGGGTCACAAAGAGTCGGACATGACTGAAGTNTTTTGAAACATGAAAATGTCTTCCCTATACCAACAAACAGGAGATGCAAGAGACATGGGTTTGATCCCTGGGTCAGGAAGGTCCCTTGGAGGAGGAGACGGCAACCCACTTCAGCATTCTCGCTAGGGAAATCCCATGGACAGAGGAACATGGTGGGCTATAGTCCACAGGGTCACAAAGAGTCGGACATGACTGAAGTGACTTAGCATGCATGCACACTAACAACCCCTTGTGAAATCACACAGGAAACTCATAATAGGATTGCAAAAAAAGCATCACTTTNTTGGAGGAGGAGACGGCAACCCACTTCAGCATTCTCGCTAGGGAAATCCCATGGACAGAGGAACATGGTGGGCTATAGTCCACAGGGTCACAAAGAGTCGGACATGACTGAAGTGACTTAGCATGCATGCACACTAACAACCCCTTGTGAAATCACACAGGAAACTCATAATAGGATTGCAAAAAAAGCATCACTTTTCACTGGGGGACTGGAGAAAGATGTTTTATCCATCCACCTGCCATCTCCTACCTCCGACACAGCCCCTAGCCTTTGCCCGTGTGATTGCCCCTACCCGCAAGGCCTCCCTCCCTGGCCAAGCTCTACTCATCTCCAGGGCCCACCTCAGTCATCACGTCCTCCAGGAAGCCCTCCCTGACCCCTCCCTCTCTGGTCAGCCATAGCTTTGCGCCCCTGGCCCCTGCATGCTCCCTACCCCACCCTGCTTATGCCACTCCATCTGGCCCATCTGTGCAACCATCCCCCCAGGAGCCTGGAGGATAGGAACCTAGAGTGAGGCTCCTGAGACCAGGGCCCCTGCTTCTCATCTGCCCCGAAAGGCAGGTGCTCAGGGAAATATTTGCTCAATAGATCGCTTTGCCACAGGAACAAAATGCCTCCCAGCAGGGCACGGCAGCAAACGGCAGGGTATCAGGTGCAGAGAGAGACTGCACTGAACGCTTGTGCCGCCTGACCACCAGCCAAGCCAACTCTCTCATCCGGTTTGCCTAAAAGCCCAGGCGGGGCCGTTCGCAGGAGTCGGGGTGGGATGTGCATTTACCTCGCTGTGTGCAGGGCTCCCGTTCTGCATAGCTCGGCTGGGCTTCGCCAAGAAGGCCTCGGCTGCTGCTTGCTGACAGCCATGTGATGAATTGTTTTCTGCAGAGGCAGCCAGGCAGGCCCATCTGGCTCGTCTCCAGAGGCCTCAGGTCACTCCCGAAGCGTGGGGCGGCCCGAGCCAGCTCCGGTGGGTCAAGTTCCTGCCTGACCTTGCTTGGTCACCCTGGGAAGGTCCTGTCCCCGGCCTGGGAAGTTTTGACCAAGCTGGGCCCTGGTCCCATCAGGCCCACCTGGGGCAGCAGGGGAACATAGGGTCCCTTCCAAGGGCTGAAGTCTATGATTCAGGCCAGGAAGTTTCCAGAGTCTTCCCTCACAAAAGTGCCACTGGGAGGAATCACCATGCAAAGCAGTGACCCAGTGCGAGGAGATCCAAAGTGCCACTCCAGGTGGGACTCCTGGCTCAGGGTACTAAGTGGCTCCTGTCTTCAGATTGTGATTTATTATGGAGTCATGGGTCACGCTGCCAAGACTGCTGTGACTTCTTTAATGGATTTTCCCCCAGGGCCTCTCTGCTGAGGCCCCGAACGTGAGCAGTGGTGGAAGGAAGCACTCAAGCACACTGATGTTTGAACCTGGCGGGAGTATCTGGGCACCAGAAGCAGCCTTGACGCCTCCGGCGGGCTCGGTCCTGCAGCTCGGCTGGCTGCTCACCCCAACATCACCCGGTTCCCAGCTTGTCTTGAGCGTAGTCCCAGAGCTCAGAGTGAATGGCATTGTACCAGAAAAAAAGTGGGGGGAGAGAGCAAAAGAGGCGAGCACAAACCAGCGTAGAGAAGGCCTCTGCAGGATGCCACACAATTGGCAGTCACGGGGTGGCAGGTCTGGTTCAGATCATGAAGGTGAGGACGACATTCCAATCTGGGGACTCGGTGTGTGATGGGGCCATCTTCCAGGAGGTCCTGGAGGCTGGAGACAGGCATCTGCTTTCTTCCTGTTTCCCAGCACCTCCCTGAGGTCCCGGCACTCACGTGGCGGTTAAATGAAATGCTTACTGAACAAAGGAACGGGTAGATCCGTGGGTAAACCGATCCTAGGAACCGTGGATGATTGTGATGACCCATGACACATCCCATGGGCTAATGAAGATGGTGGCGGCCTGGTGAGCCGATGCTCGCTCTTGGAGGTGCTTTTCTTATGTCTTGATGGCCTCCTAGGGTTCCTCAAAATCAATCTGTTCATTTCCATCCTTGTGCTCTGGTTAGGCACCTGGGGTGTTAACTTCAAGGAAGCTGGGTGAGGCTGTGTGGGAGCTCTTTGCATTGTTCATTTCAGCATAAAAAGCGAAAATACATTAAAATAAAATAAATAGGTTTTGCCTGCTGCTCCGGGAGCCCTTGGTTTCCTGTCCTGGTCCTTCCTTGGGCTCCCATGACAGCCGCTTCCAGGTGGGAACAGAGTTAGGAGGGTAACTCTGACCTTCCCTCTAGCCCCTCCCAAGGAGAGATGATGTCTCTGATGGGTGAGCTGGGGGCACAGGGTCTGGGCTAACGTGACCCAAGCCCCCTCACCTCTTCTTCTACCCCTGGGTCCTACACCCAGGTCAGGACAGGGTCTCCTTCCTGCAGGAGGTAAGTNCCTCTAGCCCCTCCCAAGGAGAGATGATGTCTCTGATGGGTGAGCTGGGGGCACAGGGTCTGGGCTAACGTGACCCAAGCCCCCTCACCTCTTCTTCTACCCCTGGGTCCTACACCCAGGTCAGGACAGGGTCTCCTTCCTGCAGGAGGTAAGTGGTGCTGGGTAGGGATGAGGCAACGACTCTTAGCACGTGGCTTGGCAAGGGACTGCCCTACCTGCTTCCCCTCTGGTTGCACACTGGGAAGTTTCATGCCTCAGATTTTGGCCCCTCCTGTTCCCTCTGACTGTAAGACCCTTCCCCACCTCACCCATGTATTCAGCACCTCGTTGGGCTTAGGGACTCTGCTCAGCCATCCTTCCTGAATGACTTCCCATTCCCCCAAGCCAGGCAGAACTAGCCCTTGCCTTCGATGTCCCAGGGCACACTTACCCATGAGTGCATGGTGAAATCTTTACGCCTGCGTCTCTCTGTTGCCCTGTGAGCCCCCAGGGGAGGGACCAACGTGATCTCACCTCCTTCTTCCTCCTATCTTATTGCCTGGCATATGCTGGATTCCACAAATGTCTATTGAATGAATGGACTTATCGGAAAGTTCTAAGTGGTTTTAATGTTTGAAAATGTAAAAGAGATAATGACTTCAATCAAGAATCTCCTTTGGTAGACAAAAATCTTTTAAAACATGGGGAGGGGCCTCTGGCAGGAACGTAACCAAACAGTTCTCTGTAGCTGACAAGGTTAGGAGCTATTAGATCAGGTCAGGACCTCCCAACCCGGCACTGCTGACACCTGAGGGGGACGACTCTTTGTTTTACGAGGCTATCCCAGGCACTGGAGGGTGGTGAGCAGCATCTTCGACTTCTGCCTGCTAGATGCCAGCAGCAGCTTCCCAGTTGTGACAAAAATATTGACATTGTCAAATTGTGCCCTGGGGGTGGAGGATGAGGAGCACATCCAGTGGAGAGCCACTGGGCCGGCCACTTGGTAGCTTTGGGAACAGTCGATATTCTCTTTGCTGCCTGGACATTTGCAAAGCTGCCCTCTTAAGAATTTCCAAGTCCAGTGTATCTCCTGAGCTCTGACAATCACCACAGCTCCCTAAGCCACAGGCAAAGCCACTTACCACAGAATAAGGGGTTTGATTGCTACCTATTTCTTAAAACGCTCTCTGAAAGTTCTGCTTCAAATTATTTATGGTGTAGAGGAAATGGCCCCCAGAGAGTGCACAGTCCAGTTCTATTTATAACTCCAGTGGTGATTTATTGACCTGGGAAGTGCTGCTGAAGCTTTGCCGAAGCTCTTGGTGCAAAGCCAGGATCTGTGCAGGGCTCAGGAGCTCGGGAGATGGCAGGAGGTCATTGGACTGGAGGCCAGGCCAGGACGTTCCAGCTTTTTCTTGCAGACACTGCACAGGGAGCCCTGGTTCCATGGTGACGGAAGCCTGGCATATTTCAGGATCGGCCATCAGCCCCGAGGGCAGGGGAAGCTGGAGGCAAGAGCACAATGAAATGGTCTCTGCTTCTAATGTTCGTAAAAGCCCCTCTGACCCCACACTTTATCCAAGGAAGAGATGGCAATGGTAATGAACATTTATTGAGCACTTTCTGTGCCTGGAAGCTTCTATTACATTTCAGCAAGGCACACGCCATCAGCACTGAGTTATGGATGGAAGCGGAGATGGGGGTGGGGAAGGCTCAAACCCGGGTCATCTAAAGGCCTGGGAAGACCGTCACTGGTATCTCTGTAGAGTGATGTCCTCTATAAATTTTGTGTGTGTGGTTCACAGTGACAAGAGATGGTGACCTTCTCATTAAAAGGAAGCCAGTGTCTACTGGATGCCAACCTCCTTCTTCCCTTTTGTTTTTTCCTTTAAGCTCAACCATAAAATAATTGTGACATGTGACAAATTTAGTTACTGCCCTTCAAAAAATGACCCCGTTTTGCTTCTAGGTCATTAATCCCCTGGTGTCATTTAGAGTTCATTTTCACTATGGGAAGCCCTTACCCAAAGCTGGCCCAGAGAGACGGCTGGCAAGCTGTTTTTCTGCAGGGCAGAGAGCTATGCTCAATGCCTGCTACAGCTGAACAGAACCAAGGCTGCAGGCGAAATACAATGCTGGGGACGGACGAGGTGTGAGCGTGACCTTCTAGAGAAATCACCCAACAGCCCCCTCCCACTGCCTCACTCTTTTTTCCAAAGCCACTCAACAAGTCCTCCTATGGGCTCGGTACTATGTACAGTATTGAACGAAGACATTTACATCAACCATTCTGTCGTTTCGCGATAAACTATCCTGTGGCCTTGAAGTCATTCCAGTAAAGGAGATTATCCAGCGGCCTTCTATGGTATGGTGAGAACTCTGAGGAAGGTTGAGGAGCACCTCAGAAACCTGGAACCGTAAGAGTATTAAGATGCGCCTGGGTTGGTCCGTTCATTCCATTTATGCTCCAACTATTTCCTCAAAAACTTGGCTATCGGTTTCTCCCCAATATCACTGACTGCAAACATTGGACGGTGTTTTTTCACATCGAACTCCAGACTGTAACCTCAACGAGGGCAGGAGGGACAACTTGGAACCCCCTTAATGAAGGCCCAGCACGATCTGGACGCATAATGACCAGACGCCAGCTCACGAGCCAGGCTGCCCGGGTGGGACCCCAGCGCTGCGGCCGTGTGACCTGGCTAGTCGTCCTGTGTGTGCCACACCTTTACTCGCAGGTGAAGGGGAGCGGATGTTGAGATCTGTTTTGTGGGCTTACAGTGAGTACTGGATAAGCTGATGTATGCAGAGTATGCAGTCAAGAAATGAAGGCAGGACTTCCCCGGTGTTCCAGAGGTCAAGCATTCGCCTGCCAGTGCAGGGGACATGAACTGGATCCCTGGTTCGGGAAGATTCCACATGCCAGGGGGCAACTACTGAGCCCACGCTCTGGAGCTCTATGGGCCACAGCTGCAAACCCTGAAACCCACAAGCTCTAGAGCCCATGCTCTGCGATGAGAAGCCGACGCACTGCAATTAGAGAGAAGCTCCCACTCGCCACGGCTAGGGAAAGCGCGAGTGCAGCCACGGAGACCCAGCACAGCCAAAAGTAAAGGAACCAGAAAGACACAAATGTCAAAAAGAGAAACAGGGGCCGGGGCTCTTTCTCATGGTTGTTCTCCTCAACACTGTCATTACGATCTCCTAGACTCCCCTCGTCTTCATGCTTCAGCCTTGTTCAATTTCTTGCCGGTCCCCCAGTGCTTTAGGATTGCTCTCCCCTCTGTCTTTGCAGTTATCTTTCCCTTCGCCTAAAATGTCTTCTACCTGCCTGCGATAAGGTAGGTCTACGATCAAAAGTCAGGTGTAATTTTCCTAGAAAAAGATCAGAGCTGGAAATATGTTCTCATTATTAGATAATGATAAGCCTGTAGACAAGTAATTCAAAATGAAAGTCATCAGTAAAAAACAAACAAACCTTAAGGTCAGTCAATAACACAGCTGTCACTTATTGAATATCTCCTGGGTCAGGCAGTATGGTAATTGCATTATGTGCGTGATTTCATTGAATTTCCCCAGAGACCCTGAGAGGTAAATATTGGCTCCATTTGTTAGATTAAAAAAATTAATATAAGCATGAAGGCAGGAGAGAAGCCACAGGAAAAAAAACAATAATCATAGGTTAAAATAAAATGCCAAGAATAAGATCAATTTCCTCTAAGTAACGGTTGCTGTTCTTTTTCTTGAGCATCTCTCATATCCCAGACACATGTTCACCTCTGCTTATCTGACTTTATCCTCGTATACACAGTAGGCGTCATTATCCCCATTTTACAGACACAGTAAGTAATCTGCCCAACGTCACCCTGAATTACAACTGAGATTTGAACTCAGGCCTGTCAGACTTCAAATCTCATAAGTAAAATAGGTTTTCTCTGGGAAAACAGAGTGCTGCTCTGGCTCCGACTGCATGCTACTAAGTCAGCTTCAGTCACGTCCGACTCTTTGGGACCCCAAGGACTGTAGCCCATCAGGCTCCTCCGTCTATGGTATCCTCCAGGCAAGAATACTGCAGTGGGTTGCCATACCCTCGTCCAGGGACCTTCTCGACCCAGGGATGGAACCTGGGTTTCTTACGTCTCCTGCAGGTTCTCCAGCAGGCAGGTTCTTTACTACTAACTAGTGCCACCTGGGAAGCCCTGACTCCAACTGGTTTAGATGTTCTGGACCAAACCTGGACAAAAAGTAACAAAAGATCTACTTGAAAGCATCTGAGAGCCCCAAAGACTGTAAGGATTCATGGGGCTAAAATTCAAGACAGGAGAGAAACCAAGTGTAGCTGGCCCACATTTGAAGGTTGTATTTCCCCTCCAAGTGAAGGGGGAGCCCGTGTGTGATGGTGGCAGCTAAGAAGTATTAATAGAAAGCTAAGCAGAACTTTTGACAGCCTCATGGGGTGGGCAGGGGCTCGGGGAAGGACACTGATAAACATTACAGGCTTTTGCTTAGAATCCTGAAAGGCTGGGCCCTATGAATAAGAGTGACCAAGAAACAAACAAATCTTTTAAGTACGAAACTCATCTCTGAATCGGTTCTGGTGTGAAGAATGGAAAAAGCCCTGTCTGGATGAAGATACTATCAAACAGAATCTCAAAATATGCCTTCGCATTTTTTCACACATGATGTCTAGCACTCAATGAAAAATAACCAGGCCCAGAACACACAAAAATAACCAGACACAGAACACAAAAACAACACAGGATACAGAACACAAGAGACAATTAAAAAGCAGAATAAAAAGAGACTATAAGGGAAACCTGGTAGCTCAGCTGGTAAAGAATCCATCTGCAATGCAGGATTCCTGGTTGGGAAGTGCCCCTGGAGAAGGGGCAAGCTACTCACTCCAGTGTTCTTGGGCTTCCCTGGTGGCTCAGATGGTAAAGAATCTGCCTGTAATGTGGGAGACCTGGGTTTGATCCCTGGGTTGGAAAGATACCCTGGAGGAGGGCATGGCAACACGCTCCAGTATTCCTGCCTGGAGAATCCCGTGGACAGAGGAGTCTGGAGGGCTACAGTCCATGGAGTTGCAAAGAGTGAGACACAACTGAGCAACTAAGCGCACACATAAGGGAAAACGGGGGGTAGGGGGGTGTTTTGTGGTCACTTTCTAGTTCTTGATCTGGTGATGGCTTTATGAGCATAAATCACTTCACGGCAGTTCATCGAGCTGTACACTTCCGAGCTGTACCCTCTTCTGAATGTGCATTGCCTCTGAGCCACCAGGGAAGCCTATATCTTCAATAAAACTGTTTGTTTAAGAAATTAAGTGACTGGGACTTCCCTGGTGGTCCAATGGTTAAGAATCTGCCTTCCAATGCAGGGGACATGGGTTCAATCCTTGGTTGGAAAATTACAAGTCCACGTGATGCTGGGCAACTAAGATGGTGTGCCACCAACACTGAGCCTGCGCTCTCTGGAGCCCGCTTATCCCAGCTGCAGAGAAGCCTGCGTGCTGCAGTGAAAGAGCCTGCATGCTGCAACTAAGACCTGGAGAACTGAAAAATCAATCTATCTGTCTATATATTTTTTAATTAAGTGGCTGATGTCTTCTCTCCTTCAAAGAATCCAGTTGAGCTGTCCATCCTGGCCACTCAGCCTCAGGAATAGGCCAGGACTCTGAATGCAAAGGTCTCTGCAGGACACTGTCCATTTGGGGATTCAGGAGGCATTTCTGAACTAGAAGAGGATATGCCCACTCAAACCTCAATCCAGAAATCTGTTCTAAAAACTAGCAAGTCTCTGAGCCTTTTCATTCTTTTTCATTCCCAGATCCTTACCCCATGACAATGTCCCTCTTTTGAAGGGTGCTTTTGAACTCTGTGAGTGCCACACCTACACCCCTCCGATGGTACTGCCGCGGTCTTCGGGTATCCTAGGAAACCGCCTGCCCGCTTCACCGCCTACTATCTGGCTATAAGCTGCTTCAGCACAAGGACCACCACCTCTGCAAGCCAGCTCGTCTTTGTAAACTCTACAGCTCTGATAGGGGTCTGGCACGCAGCAGCCTTTTAGAAATGCTGAGTGAATAAATAACCTCATCAATCCGGTACATGTCTTTCTTTCAAGGATGAAGAAGCTGAGCCCAGATAAAGGAGGAGACTTGCACAAACTCGTGGCAGAAGCAGGACCAGCTAGAACTGATGTGCCTCCAACTGTGAAAACAGATGCCAACCCAGACTGCAGGGGTGGAAGCTGAAGGTACAGAAGGGCAGGTCCATCCTGAGCAGCTGAAAACTGAAGCCAGGTCTCTCTTCCTGTTTGTTGGCACAGTGCAACATACCAGGCACTAACACATCTGAAAAAGATCACATTATCCTCCTTTTAAAGATAAGGGTCCCAGGCTCAGAGAGGTTAATTAACTCATCCAAGATCACACAGCTGTTAAGAACAGAATCTAGTAATAATCTCTAAGCAAGCAGTTATCAAGAGCAGCTCAGTTGCCTAAAGGTAACATTATCCATACTTTCTTCACTTTTATATTGAGCATCTTGAAACAAAATAACCCTAAATACACCCTCAGGAAGCACCCTCCCCCAGGGCTGATAGTCCACTGCACTGGTAAGAGAAGGCTCAGGGAAATTCTTTTCTTTTTAATAATAAGAGAACAAGAAAATCCCACCCATGTTACCATCTAAGTAACCACTGTTGGCATTTTAGTTTATCTTCTAGCCTAAGCTGCCAGTCATTCACAGATATTCATGTACAGTTATATCAGTGGTGTATATGTTCACTCAGTCGTGTCTGACTCTGTGATCCCACTGACTGTAGCCCATCAGGCTCCTCTGTCCATGGAATTTCCCAGGCGAGAATACTGGAGTGGGTTGCCAGTTCCTTCTCCAGGAGATCTTCCTGACCCAGGAATCGAACCTGGGTCTCCTGCATTGCAGGTGGATTCTTTTACCACAGAGCCACCAGGGAAGCCCCTCATAGTTAATAAATAAGAGTTAATTAATAATTGCCAACATCCATTGGATCATGGAAAAAGCAAGAGAGTTCCCAAACAAATCTATTTCTGCTTTATTGACTATGCCAAAGCCTTTGACTGTGTGCATCACAATAAACTGTGGAAAANGGGACGACAGAGGATGAGATGGCTGGATGGCATCACTGACTCGATGGGAGTGGGTCTGAGTGAACTCCGGGAGTTGGTGATGGACAGGGAGGCCTGGTGTGCTGCGATTCATGGGGTCGCAAAGAGTCGGACACGACTGAGCGACTGAACTGAACTGAACTGAATAATACCAGAGTTTTCCTAAATAGTTTTTCACTGTTATAAATAACCTGGCATGTATATGCCTGTCCACTGAGCTTTTCCACACAGAATTATTTACTCAGGATGAATTTCCAGGAGTGAAACTGCAGGGCTGCAGAATTTTCCCATTTGGGTATGGCAGTATTTTTCTAACATGTTCTCCTTAAGACTGAAATGAAAAGGCAGAGCCAAGCAGGAAAGAGAGTGCAAGACAACAGGCTCCGGTTTCCTTTAGTTGGCTGCACTTGACCGTGGGTGTTTCCCCACCCTGGCCCACCTGTCAGATTGTCTTGCTGGCCTGGACTGGTCTGAGTATGCAGACTCTTCCTAACTGAAAATCGCACCGACCTCTGACAAAGGCTGTCATCTCAGACTCGATGTCCAGGTGGTGGCTTGTCTGGAAGAAAAGACATCCCAGCAGTTACTCTGCATGACACGGGAGGAAAAGCCTTCCACACTTGACTACAACTGGAAATAGCAGCCCCTGGCCCCTGCAGAAAGTGCATCCTATGGCCGGATCCACTTTCCTGTGTGTGCTAATGTGTAGGCAGGGCCCCCTCCCTCCTCTGCCCAGGACCCCCAGGGGAGTCCAGGATTTGCTCCCAACGATACAGTTGTAAGGAAAGCTTCCATTTCCTTTACTCAAATTGAATCTCCAAGTGGAGACTGATGTATAGGTTTTAAAAGCTGTTACAAACATAGACAACGTGTTAAAAAGCAAATATATCCCTTTGTTGACACACGTCTGTATACTCAAAGGTCTATGGTCTTTCCAAATGTGAGTGTTGGACCATAACNCAACGATACAGTTGTAAGGAAAGCTTCCATTTCCTTTACTCAAATTGAATCTCCAAGTGGAGACTGATGTATAGGTTTTAAAAGCTGTTACAAACATAGACAACGTGTTAAAAAGCAAATATATCCCTTTGTTGACACACGTCTGTATACTCAAAGGTCTATGGTCTTTCCAAATGTGAGTGTTGGACCATAACAAAGGCTAAGCACCAAAGAATTGATGCTTTTGAACTGTGGTGTTGGAGAAGACTCTTGAGAGTCCCTTGGACTGCAAGGAGACCAAACCAGTCAACCCTAAAGGAAATCAACCCTGAATACTCATTGGAAGGACTGATGCTGAAGCTTAAGCTGCAATACTTTGGCCATTTGATCAGAAGAGCTGACTTACTGAAAAAGACCCTAATGCTGGGAAAGAAGGAAGGCAGAACGAGAAGAGGGTGACATAGAATGACTTGATTGGATGGCATCTCCATTGCAATGGACGTGAACCTGGGCAAAGTCTGGGAGATGATGAGGGACAGGGAGGCCTGGCGTGCTGCAGTCCATGGGATCACAAAGAGTTGGACATGACTTGGCAACTGGACAACAACAAAAAAGGCCGGGGAGCAGGCCAGGGTGAGGAGGGCAGCCACACAAGAGTCTCCAGGAGAAATACTCTCTCTGCATGAAGGTCCTTCCAAGCCCTTGTGAGAGCCGATCACTGAGCTGCTCCTGCGACTCCTGACTCAGCACCCAGGAATCCAGGTCAGGCTGGACCCAAGTTCCTGCACCACTCCGTGGACCAGCTGTCCTCCCCTTCCCCACAAGTGCACAGGCTCTGGAAGAGCTGAAGTGGCAATAGGAACTCAGTTGGTCGGCCTGGCAGCTCCCGATGGGTTCAACAAGAGCAACAGCTGGATCTTCAAGGCAGGTTACAGTTGATTCCAGACCAGCAGCCCAGATCTTGCTTCCTTCTGGGTTTTCCAGTGGAGAAGGGGCCCCGAGTGCAGCATAGCTGTGATAGCTCCCTTCTCCCATCTCCACTATGTCCTCCAAGTATCTGCACCGACCACCTTCCTGCCCAGAAGTTCCTGTGCTCTCATTCTCTGGTGAACTTCTATACATACATCAATAACTAACCCAAGTGTCCCCACCTCTATGAAATCTTCAGCCACCTGCCTATCACATAGCCCCTCTATGCTGCACTGGGACACCTGGGCTCTTTGACTATCCCTCTAAATGGATTGACTAATCCAGAGACAAATAGACAAGGGTATGGATGATGGCCCTACCATCTTCTGATACTAATCCAATCACACCACCACTTACTGGGAGCCCTCTGCACCAGGCACAGTGCCCGTTCTCTCACTGCATTTCCTGCCCTCAGAACACTCCACTTACCTCTCCTAAAACTCTGTGTCTTCGAGGACCACGACCCTTCACACCCCGGTGCCTTTGCACATGCTGTTCTCCCAGCCTAGAGGGCCTTCACACCATCCATCTAAATCCTTAAAAGCCTAGCTTTTTGTGCTTCCTCCTCCAGGAATTATATTCCCAAATCAGTCTCCTTCTCTCCACCTACTGCTTTGCTTCAACTGAATGCTTTTTCTTTTGAATGCTTTTGTTTGGAGTTAGTTTTATTAGACACAGACTTCCTCAGTTTTCCTTGCCTTTGTGTCCAGAGTAGTCTCATAGGCACTAAACTGCTTCCAGAGGCACTGCGTTCAGTATGTGATCAGAGATCCACTGATCGTCCTCCTGCTTCTTGTTTATCCCATCAGCCTGGAGAGGCATGGAGCCAGGCAACCTCAGGTTGAACCTGGCTCTGCCAGTTCCTGGTTCCATGGTCCTGACCAAGCCAGTTGAATTCTCTGAGTCTTGCCCTCTCCATCTGCAGAGTGGAGCCACAAGAATGCTCCTTGCAGAGTTTTGTCAGAACCAAATAAGAATAAACATCTACTAAATGCTCCACGCAGAGTAATAGACGGATAAACCTCACCCTACACACTCCACTACCCTGCCTCTCTCCCCAGGTAAATTTTTTGGGGGGATATTCTCCATAAAAGGCAGCAGATGAACAGAAACTAATTGCATGGATCCTTGGAGGCCCAGGCTTCAGGTCGTTGATTTAATGAATTAAGGGAGTTTAGGGCTCTCAGTCTCGCTGTTTCTTTCAAGATGAGATTCCATTTCCAAAGGCTCATATATAGATCTTGTTGACCAGTGCCCAGAGGAGAGCAAGATGTTTCCAGGATGTGGAGAATGAAGGAAAAAGCAGGGCAAGAAGAAGTGGAATTAGCAGCTTACTCCCCTGATTACATGTGTCTTTTTAAGGCTGGGGTCTCAATGACCCTCTGGTGTTAGTACACCAAGCCCCTGACCACCCCAGTGGAGCAATTTTTGCTTGACCTTATGTCCTCTGTGAATATCTTTATGTGATGGCAATGTGATGGGCATTTGAGGGAATGTCTCACAGAGCCCTACAAGAGGTTAGCAACCCCCACCCTGTGCTACCCAGGCTAAAAAAGCAGGTGACTTCAGGAGGTGAAGGGTGAGCACTGGGCCACAGGGTGGCTATTCTCCAGGGTCTGAGTGTCTTTATCTGCCAAAGGAAACTCCATGCCCATAGAGAGGGCAGGGAACCTCACGTCCCAGGAACAGCAGGGAGCCAGGCAGGGCTAAGACATGCAGTGCTCTGACAGATCTTCTGTTTGCTGAGCTGACCTCACCCCCACCCCCACTGGAGCCTGCAGGAAGCTGGGCACCAGCCGGAGGGCACCCTTTCTCCACCACCCCTTGGCATCCAGGCATCTGCCTTCAAAAGCGGATGACACCTGAGCGCAAGTAACAAAAATGGTGTTTCCTTCTTGGCTTGGGAATGTCAACAGTCTAGGTCCTGGTGAAATCCAGAAAAAGAGAGATGTCCTGGGGCTCGGGGTCAGGAAAAAAGTTAAGGGGGCCCCGAGAAGGTGCCCAGAGACAGGCCCAGTCAAGCCAGTTTGAGGATGGGGTGGGACTGAGGACCCCCATGTCCATCTGAGAGTCCAAGAATGGAAGGAAACTGCACTCCTCGCACTCCCATCTCAGCTGAAGCCAAGGAGGCACCAAGACCCCATGCTCCCAGCTGAAAGACAGCCAGTCTGGCTTCGTGGGAGTCCCTGCTCCAGGACCAGCGCTCAAGAGAACCTAGAGAGCTGGGCCAGGGCACCAGGTCGGATGCAGGGCTGACCTGCAGACAGTGGCAGCCTGGACAATGAGGCAGGTCAAGAAGACGGCAGCTCTGAGGGCTGGCCGCCCCCGTCCCACCCACGTGCCGTCCTGTGCCCTGAATGTCTATGTCCCCCTGAAAACTCACATGCTGAAATCCTACCCCTAAGTGAGGGAATTTGGAGATGGGCTCTTAGGGAGGTGATCAGATCACGATGACAGGGTCCTCTGGCTGGAATCAGTGTCCTTGACAGAAGAGATGTTGGAGAGCTGGCTTCTCTGTCTACCACGCAAGGACACACTGAGAAGGCAGCCGTCTGCACCCCAGGAAAAGAGCCCCCATCAGAATCCCACCATGTGGCTGATCCCCAGCTTCCAGTCTCCAGGACTTTGAAAAATAAGATGCTTGCTGTTTAAGCCACTCAGTCTGTGGTATTTTTGTTAAGTGAGCCCAACAGACTAAGACCCTTTAGAGGCGGCCCCAAGAAAAGGGCCTGGGGCCTGAGCCCACTGAGGCTCAATTTCTATCACCCATCCAACCAAGGCGAGGAGAGGAAGTTGATGGGAGGCGATCACTGACCCTGAGCCACTGCTATGGCAGGAGGGGAAGCACCCTCTTCCTGAAAGGGTGGAGCTCAGATGCACCCCAGCTCTGAACCCCGGCCTGCCACCCCCGGGTGTGACCTTGACCAGCTTTGACGCTGGGGCTCAGTCTCCTCCTTGACGAGGGGGGATGTTGGGAGGATGAAGTGAATAAACCACAGAAAGTGCTGGCTCAGAGCAGGCTCTGTGAGTCTCCCATTATCACTGCCTCCTGGGAATAAATGAACAGCAGCCTGTCCATATGGGACGCCCCCCTCCTAGCCCACAGCCCGCCTTCCCTCAGGAGGCTGTGGTTAAAGGGAGCCCACTCCCTAGCGCAGGGCTCCCAGGACCTGCCCTCTCGGCTCTGGCACGTGCTCCCTCTTTTCAAGTCCGTTAAGTGTCCCCCCAGCCAGTCGGGCAGCCCTCCTGGGCTCTGAGCCCAAGCCCAATGTCCCCACTGGGAATTCCATCTGTGCCCTCTGAGACGAACATCAGCACCAGTAAAACCCACTTCCTGCCCAGCTGCCAGCGGGAGGAGCTGCTGCCACCATCACGAAGGGTCTCCGTATCCCCAGGGCTTTGCTCGGCTGCCTGGGTCTTGGGTATCTGCAGCCTGAGCCATCTGGCTGCCGTGCACATGGCCTACCTGGGACTCTTCAGCCCAGTCCAGCCCACAGTCCTGCTGGGATCATCTTCCCAAAGCACAGCAGTTACTGCTGCACCTCTTTGGCAGCTCCCCATTCATTGAAGAACTGGGTGCAAACACTCCTGTGGCCAGTCAGGTGCCCGTGACCTCCTGCCCAACCTCTCAGAACTTCTCCTCTCAGAAGCCCCCTCACTCCAGCCATCCTGGAGCCCTTTTTGCTTCTTAAATACATCACGTTTATTTTTCACTGCCTTATATTAATATAGGGCTTCCCTGGAGGCTCAGATGGTAAAGAATCTGCCGGCAATGTAGGAGACCCAAGTTCAAACCCTGGGTCAGGAAGATCCCATGCAGAAAGGAATGGCCACCCACACCAGCATCTTGCCTGGGAAATATCATGGACAGAGGGGCCTGGTGGGCCACAGTCCCTGGAGTCACATATTAATATCTGCACACAAGGATCGGCCTTGCAGGGACAACAGGGACGGACTCACTGAGGGCCTGATCTGTACGTGCCAGACTCCTTCTGCTGCCCACATGCCCCAAAGGCCCACACCGTACCCAATACACACTGCCTTTCCACCCTGCAGTGACCCTGCACAGAAACCCACAGCCAGGTTCAAACCCCAGCTCTGCTTATGCAAACGACTGAACACACAAAAGGCTGAGCTAGACAGCTGCTTGTAGACATGTGTCTTTGGGCATAACCTCCTTGAGCCTCAGTTTTCCCATCTGGAAAGATGGGGGGTGATAATAACAGCACCTCCCACACAGGAGGACTCCTAAGTCAGTTACATAAAGCCCCTGCAGTGACACATGTCAGTGTTCCCCCCCTAAGGCCACAGCGTAAGACAAGGGCAGAGCTAAAATCTGAACCCGGGGCTCATGGATGCCAGAGCCCACCCCCGTGACAACTGCTCACATGAGGACCAAGTTCCTACCTGTGGGACATCGCTGTGCACGGTGTTTCATGAGTTATCGCCAATTTCTTCATGTTCATTCTACCAAGTAGGATGTAATATTCCCATTTTACAGATGAGCAAAGCAAGGCTCAGAGCAATCAAGGCACACACAGTCTCCATCTTTTCCTTTTTGGCACTTGCTGTAATTTACGATTATTTCTCTCCTTGTCTGTGTGCACATTTTGGCCTGATTCATCATTTCTCCCCAGACCCCAGCACCATGCTCAGCTTGTGACAATAGGTGCTCAATAAATATCTGTGAAATGAAATGGCAGAGCCAGGTTTTTGTGGTTTGTGGAGGAGACAGTAAGCTATTCCTCAGATCAAGAAAATGGGGGTGTTCTTGGTGAGCTGCAGCCATGAAATTAAAAGATGCCTGCTCCTTAGAAGAAAAAATATAACCAACCTAGACAGCAGATTAAAAAGCAGAGACATTACTTTACCAACAAAGGTCCATCTAGTCAAGGCTATGGTTTTTCTAGTAGTCGTGTATGGATGTGAGAGTTGGACTGTGAAGAAAGTTGAGCACTGAAGAACTGATGCTTTTGGACTGTGGTGTTTGAGAAGACTCTTGAGAGTCCCTTGGACTGCAAAGAGATCCAATCAGTCAATCCTAAAGGAAATCAGTCCTGAATATTCATTGGAAGGACTGATGCTGAAGCTGAAGCTCCACTACTTTGGCCACCTAATGTGAAGAAGTGACTCATTGGAAAAGCCCATGATGCTGGGAAAGATTGAAGGTGGGAGCAGAAGGGCATGACAGAGGATGAGATGGTTGGATGGCATCACCAGCAGGATGGACATGAGTTTGGGTAAGCTCCGGGAGTTGGTGATGGACAGGGAGGCCTGGTGTGCTGCAGTCCATGGGGTTGCAAAGAGTCAGACACGACTGAACAACTGAACTGAACTGAATTTGGTGAGCTGATTTGTAAAATAATGCAAAATGGGTCACGGCAGATTCAAAGTCACCTGAAAAGGAGGGGGTATAAACTTATGATTGGCCATGGCCTTTCAGAATATCCACAGGGGAGACACCCTGGCCCCTGGGGAGGCCTGTCCAGGCCCAGAAGCACTAACCTCTCTGTTTTCACCCCAGGCTCCCAAATGACCTTCTGACTACAAAAGTTGGTTGACTTACAAACGAACCAATGAACCATGAACTGGACTTTCCAGATAACTTCACTATAGGGAGAGAACAGGCTGATTGTTTGTCCATCCATCCAATATTTCAGCCTGTGCATAGCTTGATCTCGCATGAGAAATGATTGTTAGTGTTCGGGTTTATATCTCAGACTCTATGAATTTGGTCAATGTAAGTCAGTCTGTCCGGTCCCCATGAACAAATTGGGTCTAGTTTCAGAGTCTGCCAGACAGAACAGCCCGTGGGTGGGTGGGAGGGTTCACTGCGATGAGGCCTTCTCAGCCCACAGCCAGCCTCCCTCCCAGGTGACCTCTGGCACATCCAACAGCTTTCCTGAAACTCTGCTTTCAGTCCTGCCTTAACTGAGACATGGGGACTATGCTAGGCCCCTCAACAAGATGCCGACCTCTCTCTCCACCCCTATTCGGCCTCTGAAGAAGCTTGAAAGCCTCAGGCAGAGGGATGAGCACTGGTCTGGGAGTCAGGGGCTCTAGGTTCAAATTCTGACTCTGACCCAAGTTGCTGTGGCCCTGAGCAGACCCCTTGGCCTCCTGGTGTTCACATGGGCTGTGTGGCAATTTGGATTAGAGGACACCTGAAACCCTAAAGGCTGTAGGGTTAGGGAGGGACATAGAGGTTTGGCCTGCAGAGGCTGGGCTGGGAAGGCCCAGCAGGGAGATGCAGACGTAGGGCTACGCTATCAAAAGCAGACCCCTCTGACTGCAGAGCCCCGGGGGCGGGAGGGGGGGGGGGTGGTTGGAGAACAGGGCCGGCTATATCCATAGCAGCAGCTGCCTTCCCCCCTTGCACAATCAGGAACTGAGCTAGTTTGGTAGGGGTGCTACTATCTGGTCCCCAGGAATGAGGTTGTGTGCCCAACAAGTGTGTGTGTGTGTGTGTGTGTGTGTGTGTGTGTGCTGGCATGTGAGTGAGTCTCCCAACCTCTCTGAGCCTCAGTCTCCTTTCATTGACCATTGAAAGAGGAGATTCTCATTCATTTAGTTCGTGACTTCATTCATTCAACAGCTATTCCCTAAGCAGCTTTTCTGTGCCTGCCACTAGAGACAGAAATGGTTAGGGAGCGGCTCTGGCCCCAACAGAGAGGCTCATAAAAGTCTTCTAACAGTAGGGGGAAATTCCTCTAACTTGCTGCACCGGTCATGCCCATGTGCCATGTAGGATCCAGGGCCGGCTCCTGAGCAAGGCCACACCTGAACTGGGCCCTGAAGGACAGACAAGAGGCTGCAGGGCAGACAGGAATCCTGCCAGAGGAAGTGGCAAGTGCTAAAGTCCTGGGGCACCCATGAAAGAAATGTCTGATGAGACACAACTTATAAAGTCGCGGTTTCTGTGTCTCCCACACCATGTCGTGAGACTTTCTAAGGTTAAGGTTAACTGGATCACGTCCCTATGCCAGCCCTGAGCAGAGGCGCTGGCACAGAGGAGCCGTGTTCCAGGCAAGGTCAGCAGACAGAAGGAGGGAGGTCAGGGCAGGTCAGGAGTTGGACAGGCAGGTGCATGAGCCCACAGTCCCTATAGGAAGAGGGGCAGGGCGGTCTGTGGGACCCTACCTCTGGGACCCTCGGAGCCGGGAGGGTAGCCGTGTATTCGGCCAGCGCCACGTCGTTCACCATGTTCTGCGCCATCCCGGAGAGCAGGTTGTTCTCCACCCCGTGTCTGCGCAGCTCCTGAAGCAGGTGTGTGATCAGGTGGTTCCTCTCCCAGCACTTCTGGACCAGGAAAGCCAGCTTCGCCTGAGAAGGTGGGAGTGAAGACACAGCTTGTGGGCCCATGGATGCCGGGCTCCTATGGGGGCGGGGCGGCTGAGCGGGAGGGGCGGGGCACTGGCTCCAGGTTTTGCTTCCCTCAAACTCCAGGTGGCTCAGCTGGTAAAGAGTCTGCCTGCAATGGGGAAGACCCAGGTTCAATCACTGGGTTGGAAAATCCCCTGGAGAAGGGAATGGCAACCCACTCCAGTATTCTTGCCGGGAGAATCCCATGGATGGAGGAGACTGGCGGGCTACAGTCCACGGGGTTACAAAGAGTCAGACACGACTGAGCGACTCACACACACACACACACACACACACACACACACCCCTGTCTTAGCTCAGCCTCCTTCCTGCCATCCCGCCCTTCACACAGAAGTCAGAGGCAGCTTTGAAAACAAGGGGCCATACTGCTGCCCACCCACTTCTGCATGCCTTCTGGACGGGTCTTCAGCCCCTCCACCAACCAGCTACGAGACCAAGCTCCTCTCTACCCCGTGGCTTGCTCATCAGTACAATGGGCATCGTCGCCACACCAAGACAGAAGGAGACGATACAAAGCACGCACGCCAGCCCAAGCAGGTGCTCACGCATGAAAGGCCGAACCGTGCCTCTCCAGCCCCATCACAACGATGACCCTCTTTCTCATGCCTCGTGTTCCAGGCACACTGACCCACTCCCCACCCCCGACACCCCAGAACTTCCTCACTACTTCTCTGTGGCTCCTACCTGTCCTGAGCCCAGGAAAACCTTGTGCAGATCTGTTCAGAGGCCAGCCTGGGCAGTGCCTCCCTGGGCAGGTTCCCCTCATGCTCAGAACTTGGGTCCCTCTGTGCCCAGGCTCCTGGCTCCTGCTGTCCCAGAAGTAAACCTTTACATCTGTGGTTCTGCCTCCTCCATAGCCTGAGGGGTCCTTAAGGGCAAGGCTGACACTCTCCTGGATTCCCTGCACTGTCCTCGTTCCATGGCTCCGCACAGGAGAGATCTGTTATGTGGGTGATGTGAGTGTGTGACCCTCTGGCCATGAAATGACCTCCCGCTTCTGTGCACGTTTGGAGGAGCTGCTCCATCGGAGGACATGGTGGCCCCTTCCTGCCAGAACTCCCTTCCAAGCCCAGCCCAGAGGGTCAGGGACCCTTGCACATCAGTTTCTAGGCAGCGATGCCCCAGTGCCCGGTACTGCCGGTACACAGCAAATGACGAAAATAACAGAGGAGCAAGAACACCTGCCTTTTCAAGAGCATTACAGTTTGCACTCCGCTTTTCCATCAACGCCGTATCCACTGAGGGTCAGAAGAAGCTGTGAGAGCAGGCCAAAGGGTATCACCATTATTTCAGAGGGGGTGGGATTCAGCAAAGTCAGTAGGGTCTGGGGGCTCAACTATGTCCTTCTAATTCCTAGCCCAGGGCCCCTCCTGGCCCACCTTGCCTAGAGAGTGGGAAAAATGGACAGTCTCTCCAGGCACTTGGCACTGCCCAAGTCCAAGTGCCATGTGTGAGCTTACATGTGTCATCTCACCCAAACTACATCTTCAACTAACGTATTAAACCCTATGAATCCATAATGCCTTATCTGCGAATGTGTCCTCAAGATATGTCTAGGCACGTGGAGAAAACTTTTCTAAGTAAAAAAAGTGCAGCATGGTGCTTATGTGGGATAATGCAAAAGAGACAGGGAGGGAGCGAGAGAGACAAGGAGACTGGACAGAGGGATTTGAACACCCGCAGGGTCTGGAGGCTTTATGAACTGCAGTCTCCTGCTTTAAATCTGGCAAGAACGGCAGCTTCAAAGGCTGGTGAAGACCCACATGGCACAGACATACCTATGCAGGTAGAGTAGGGTCTCAGACACATGTAATATATAATAAAAGAAAGCACATGAAGACGCTAGATTCAGAAGGGAGCCTGGGGTGCTGTGCTCCTCTTTCCTTCTTCTTTCCAGTGTTTTTATACAACAGACATGCACTAGTTCCTAATGGGAAAAATATCGGGTTGGCCAAAAAGTTCGCTTGGATTGTTCCATAACATCTTACAGGAAAATCCGAACAAACTCTTTTGGCCAATCCAGTGCTAAGCTCCCTTTTTCTCTTTTGAAAGAGGTATTTCATGCTGATTTCACACACGTATTACCTTCAAAGGCGTCACAGCCAAATGCGCTTCATGGTGCTTTTTCTGAAGTTCGTCAAGCTGAAAGAGAACCAAGAGTTTTGATAACACTGAGTGGCGGGTTCCACAGCTTGCTGCGTGTACAGGCAAGCTGTGCTCAGAGAGATTGCCTTTCATCTCTTTTCCCCTGCGAGTTGGTGGTGAGAACACAGGCCTTTCCCATCAGCTGCTCGACCAGAACAGAGGAGGAAGGATGCTCTGAGCACCAGAGAATGAGCTCTGCCACACCACAGGTGCCGAAGCCATTCTATTGCCTCTTCCTGCAGGAAGCAGGGCTTCCTAGGTAGCTCAGTGGTAAAGAAATGGCCTGCCAATGCAGAAGCTGCGGGAGACATGGGTTCTATCACTAGGTCAGGAAGATCCCCTGGGGGAGGAAATGACAACCTATCCATTATTCTTGCCTGGAAAATCCCACGGACAGAGGAGCCTGGCGTGCTACAGTTCATGGGGCTGAAGAGTCGGACATGACTGAGCATGCAAGCATGCAATCAGAAAGAAAGATCTCCCCATTCCCCATGCAGAGGCTGCCAGAGTTGTTCGGTGCAGTGTTAAACCTATAGGTTTCCTAGACAGATGTCCTGAGTCCTGTGACTTTGAGAAAGTCACGTCTTTCTATGCCTCAGTTTTCTCATCTGTAAAGTAGGTGCAATGTTGTTGTTGTTTAGTCACTAAGTCGTGTTCCACTCTTTGCGTCCCCGTGGACTGTAGCTTGCTAGGCTCCTCTTGTCCATGGGATTCCCCAGGCAAGAATACTGGAGTGGGTTGCCATTTCCTTCCTTAGGGCATATTCCTGACTGAAGGATCAAACCAGTGTCTCCTGTGTGACAGGTGGATTCTCTACTACTAGCCCAGGGGTAGTATTCAGTTCAGTTCAGTTCAGCTGCTCAGTCGTGTCCGACTCTTTGCGACCCCATGAATTGCAGCACGCCAGGCCTCCCTGTCCATCACCAACTCCCGGAGTTCACTCAGACTCGCGTCCATCAAGTCAGTGATGCCATCCGGCCATCTCATCCTCTGTTGGCCCCTTCTCCTCCTGCCCCCAATACCTCCCAGCATCAAAGTCTTTTCCAATGAGTCAACTCTTCGCATGAGGTGGCCAAAGTACTGGAGCTTCAGCTTTAGCATCATTCCTTCCAAAGAAATCCCAGGGTTGATCTCCTTCAGAATGGACTGGTTGGATCTCCTTGCAGTCCAAGGGACTCTCAAGAGTCTTCTCCAACACCACAGTTCAAAAACAGCAATTCTTCGGCACTCAGCCTTCTTCACAATCCAACTCTCACATCCATACACGACCACTGGAAAAACCATAGCCTTGACTAGACGGACCTTAGTCAGCAAAGTAATGTCTCTGCTTTTGAATATGCTATCTAGGTTGGTCATAGCTTTTCTTCTGTCCACCTAATGGGGAAGATTGGATGAGGACTCTATGAATCGATTCCTGCAAAGTGCTTAGAGCAAGGACTGGTATCTGGCCAACATTCAATGAATATAAACCATTCTTATTCTCTGAGGCAGGCACATGTATGAAGCCACCTTGGACTGTCCAGCCTAGCCCAGTGCCCAGCTGAATACAACTGAGTGATCCTCACTGATGCTCTGCAGAGTAGAATTGTGCAGCCAAGTCCTGCCTGAAATTCCTGACCCACAAAATCATAAGCTACAATAAGATGGGTGTTCTAGGAATTCTTCTCACTCATGCTTTGATTTTCTCTGTAATCACTACAAGAAAGCTAGATGGATAAAAGTCCTCCTTCCTCTCCCCCAAGCTATTCTGACCTCTAATACTATTTTCAACCCTGCATACCCATAATCAGAAGCCATATGTGTGTATACACACAGATGAAACTATACCATACAAAATGCTTTACATCACAGCTTGCAGTTGTCATTTAATATAAAATCAGGGGTGTTGATTCCACCTTAATACATACAAACCAGTCATATTTTTAAAAAATCTTGCACATTATTTAATCATGAGATTGGAACAAAATTATTTAACCAATTCTTTGTTTATGAAAATTTATATTGTTTCTATTTCTTTGTTTTAAAAATAAGACTTTAATGAACATTTCCATATATCTATTTTGGCACACTTCTCTGAATATATCTGAAGATTAGAATGCCAGCTCCAAGCAGACTGTCTTCTATTCAAAATGCACACCAGAATATTTGCAGGCTTGGATGAAATCTCCTCTCTACTTCAGTGTAAGAAATAGCATCAATATATTGCTGTGAGCTATTCCCTTCTCTTCCCATGGAGAAGGGAATGGCAACCCATTCCAGTATTCTAGCTTGAAGAATTTCATAGACAGAGCCGCCTAGTGGGCTACAGTCCATGGGGTCACAGAGTCGGACACAACTGAGCGATTAACGTGTATACTGGGGTCTTTTGCAATTAAAAAACAAATGAGAAGTAAAAAGACAACAGAATGGGAGAAAATGCACACCCTATAGCTAATAAGGAACCTGTATCCATAATATATAAAACTCTCACAACTCAACAACAGAAAAGAAACTATCCAATTCCAAAATTGAGGGAGGGAGGATCTGAATGGACATTTCTCCGCAAAAGATACGTGAATTGCACCTAAATACATGAAAAGATGCTCAAGGTTATTAGCCATTCAGGAAATGCAAGTCAAAACCACCATGACATAGCACCTCACACCCACTAGGACGATTAGCAACTAAAAGACAGACAGTAGCAAATGTTGGTGAGAATGTGAAGTTGGGACCTTCATCCATCACTAGTGGGAATGTAAAATGAAGCTATCAGAGACAGATCTGACAGTAATTGTGATTAAAACACTTAATAATTATATTACAAGACTTTCATCAGAGAACTGGAAGCTATCCAAAAGTAACCAAACAGAAATTCTAAGACTCCAAAATACAATACCTGAAATTAAGAACTAAAATAATGAGTTTAAGAGCAAATTTGATTACCTAAAGAGTATTACTGGAGAGGGCAATGGCACCCCACTACAATACTCTTGCCTGGAAAATTCCACGGACGGAGGAGCCTGGTAGGCTGCAGTCCATGGGGTCACGAAGAGTCGGATACGACTGAGTGACTTCACTTTCACTTTTCACTTTCATGCATTGGAGAAGGAAATGGCAACCCACTCCAGTGTTCTTGCTTGGAGAATCCCAGGGACGGGGAAGCCTGATGGGCTGCCGTCTATGTGGTTGCACAGAGTCGGACACGACTGAGGCGACTTAGCAGCAGCAGCTGCAGCAAAGAGTATTATATAACTGAAAGATGGATTAGAAAGAAATAGCCAAACTGAAGCAGAGAAAGACAAAAAGAATGAAAGTAATTTTTAAAAAAGACTTAAACACATATTGGATATGGTAAAAAAAAAAAAAAAAAAGTTCAAATGTGTATAATTGGAGCTATATTTTTCACACATCAGTGACAGACAGGACAAAAATATCATCTTATCTCCCACATTGGTTGAGGGCACAATCAAAAATATCCCCCCATGAATGGCTTTGACTTTGGAAGTGGGTGCCAGCATTTTATGGAAAGCAAATTTGCAATATGTATTTAGGATGAGCACTATTTCTTCTCTTTGAACCAGTAATCCCAATTCTCTGAACTACTGTAAAAAAAATGATATATATGCTAAGTCACTTCAGTTGTGTCCAACTCTCTGCAACCCAATGGACCTTAACCCACCAGGCTCCTCTGTCCATCAGATTCTCCAGTCAAGAATACTGGAGTGGGTTGCCATGCCCGTTTCCAGGGAATCTTCCCAACCCAGGGACTGAACCCATGTCTCTTAGGTCTCCCGCATTGGCAGGCAGGTTCTTTACCACTAGCGCCACCTGGGAAGCCCCCTTTTCCTTATAAACATACTTGAATATGTAAGAAACTCCCCCCACCCCCTACTTAGTTTTCTTTGAACATTACACCCACTTGAAGGATCTTAGTTCACTGATCAGGGAAGGAACCTGGGCCCCATAAAAATGATATATAAATTAATGGAAATAACTGTAGATCCAATAGTAGGGGAACAGAAACCACAAACACCCCATAGATTACTGTAGAGTCCAAAAAATAACAGACACAAAGGCTATGAAGCAATATGGATAGAGGACGTAAAACTCCACGTATAGTGTATTCGATTATACAAAGAATGCATTAAAAGGAGTCAGAAATCACATCAAAATGTTGCTAGTATATTTTCATTCATCAGTTTGTCCAAAAAAAAATGTAAAATATGATATGATTCAGGGTAACCAGTTGTGGGCAAGCAATTGCACTCATTCCTGGTGAGAGTATAAGTGAGAGAGTATAAGCCCATTTTGGAGGGCTATTTGCCATTATTGATCAAAGTCAATATAGCCTTTGACACAGTAATTCTTTCACTAAGATTTTAGCCTTTGCATGTGTTGCAGAAACGTACTCCAAGACAGATGTATAAAAATGCTTTTAGAACAAAGTAACAGAAATAATTTAGATTTCTTTAAACAAAGATACCGTTAAGGAAGTTATGGTTTGGCCTCTGGAAAAAATAATATGCAAGAGTTTAAAATACTGTAGTTCAATTTGAAAGTATTGATTTGAAAATAGCACCAAAATTTTGCATTAAATGATATCAAGATGCAGAATTGTTCTGTATGGTATGATTTCAGTACATGAAAACTCAGCAGTGGCCACAGCACTGGAAAAGGTCATTTTTCATTCCAATCCCAAAGAAAGTGAAAGTGAAAGTGAATCCCTCAGTCGTGTCCAACTCTTTGCGACCCGGGGACTGTAGCCCACCAAGTTCCTCCGTCCATGGGATTCTCCAGGCAAGAACACTGGAGTGGGTTGCCATTTCCTTCTCCATCCCAAAGAAAGGCAATCCCAAAGAATGTTCAAATTACCACAGAACTGCACTCATCTCACACACTAGCCAAGTAATGCTCAAAATTCCCCAAGTCAGGCTTCAACAGTTCGTGAGCTGGGAAATTCCAAATGTTCAAGCTGGATTTAGAAAAGGCTGAAGAACCAGAGATCAAATTGCAAACATCCGCTGGATCATGAAAAAAGCAAGAGAGTTCCAGAAAAACATCTNTTCCAGTAGTCATGTATGGATGTGAGAGTTGGACTATAAAGAAAGCTGAGCACTGAAAAATTGATGCTTTTGAACTGTGGTGTTGGAGAAGACTCTTGAGAGTCCCTTGGACTGCAAGGAGATCCAACCAGTTCATCCTAAAGGAAATCAGTCCTGAATACTCATTGGACAGGCTGATGCCAAAGCTGAAACTCCAATATTTTGGCCACCTGATGTGAAGAACCGACTCATTGGAAAAGACCCTGATGCTAAGAAAGATTGAAGGTGGGAGGAGAAGGGGATGACAGAGGATGGGATGGTTGGATGGCATCACTGACTTGATGGACATGAGTTTGAGTAGCCTTGAGGAGTTGATGATGGACAGGGAGGCCTGGTGTGCTGAAGTCCATGGGGTCTCAAAGAGTCGAACACAACTGAGAAATTGAACTGAACTGAACTGAGGCACACAAATAAGTACTGGAATGTGGGTACACAGGGTTGAAAAAACGGAAGTCAGAAGGGGTTGGGGTTGAGGGGAAGAAAGGACCATATTACTCTGCATTTTTTAAATATTGAGATAATTTTAGGTTTAATACAGTTTTTTTTTCTTTTTTCTTTTTCTTACTGGAGGATAATTGCTTTACAATATTGTGTTGGCCTCTGTTATGTACAGTTTTAAAGAAAAATAGAGAGAGAGATCTCTTGCATATTTTGCCTAGTTTCCTCTAACGGGAACATTCTGTAAAACTATAGTATATTACAACCAGGTATTGATGTGGATAAAATGTACCATTCTTTTTTCTATTTATTTTATTGAAATATAGTGGATTTGCAATTTTGGATTTCAACATCAAAGTGACTGTTATACCTATATATATGTTCTTTTTCATAGTCTTTTCCATCATGATTTATCACAGGATATCGAAAGTAGTTCCTGGTACAGTACAGGGCTTCCCAAGTGGCTCAGTGCTAAAGAATCGGCCTGCAATGCAGGAGACATGGGTTTGATCCTGGGGCCAGGAAGATCCCCTGGAGGAGGAGGAAATGGCAACTCACTCCAGCATTCTTGCCTGGAAAATTCAAAGGACAGAAGAGCGTGGTGTACTACAGTCCATGGGGTCGAAAAAAGTCAGACACGACTAAGCGACTGAGCAATATACACACTGTACTATAGGACCTTGCTGTTTATCCATTCTATATGTAATGGTTTGCATCTGCTAATCCCAAGCCACCATTCTTACTTGGATCTCTCTAGTGTGTGTGTATGTGTGTGTGTGTGTGTGTGTGTGTTTGTGTGTGTGTCCCAAGTTATGAACAATGTTACCACCTACACAAGCTTGTGTTTCCACCCCCACAGACACAATGCAAAACCATTCTAACGACTGCTCTTGTTGCTCTTTTATATTCACACCCACTTCCCTCCTACAGGGAAAAGACTTGTATTTATGTCCCATTTGACTTTTCAGAAAGCTACATGCATATATTCCTGGAGGAGGGCATGGAATCCCACTCCAGGATTCTTGCCTGGAGAATCCCATGGACAGAGGAGCCTTCTGGGCTACAGTCCATGGGGTCACAAAGAGTCAGACACGACTGAAGTGACTTAGCATGCACGCACACATTTATTATTTTTAGATCTAATAGAGGTTACCTAGATGGAGGGATTACAAGGCTTGTTTTTCTTTCCTACACTGCTCGGTACTTTCAAAATCTAATAAATGCTTGCAAACTGCTAGAAACGTCCAGTGAGCTCTTAATTCATCTACTTTCTAGTCTTGCTGGAGTGAGGGAACGTTAGTTTACAGGCTGGAAAGGAAGTGTGGGCCCAGTTTACCTTGCCCTTGAGATGCTCCACTTCCTCGCAAGAGGCCTGCAGCTCACGGTGCACAGACCCCTGGTCTCGGGGCTGACACTGCAGGGTCAGTACTTGGTGATGGAGTCGTCTGACGCGCAGTCTGAGGTCCTCCTCGGAGGCCTCGGCCTCCTGGTCCTGGAGCTGAGGAATCGGAGTCAAATGCAATTCTTAGGTTATCTTCCAAGTAATTTGCCTTGTAACAGATAGTACCTGTTTTACTTCTCGTGTTCCTGCTTGCATGTTTCTCATAGTCCACAGATTTTATAAAACAAAGTAATAGAAATCACTCCAAAAACTATTAGTCAGCATAAACATCATTCCCACCCATTTATTATCTTATATTCGTCACTGACTCAATGGACATGAGTCTGAGCAAGCTCGGGGAGTTGGTGATGGACAGAGGAGCCTGGTGTGCTACAGTCCATGGGGTCGCGAAGAGTCAGACATGACTGAGTGACTGAACTGAACCCATGTACACATACGAGTGAGCAGCCTTGCTGAGTTTCTTGAGTAGGGAAGTTGGGGAAGGTCCAGGGAATCACAAAATAACATTCTAGAGTGTTATTTCTTAAGCTCATTTTGGCATATGAAAAATACGCAAATGGCACGGCATCCCAGAGTTTGTTTTAATAGACGCCCATCACCATCGTACTGAAACACAGTATGATAACTGAAATTTAGTGTTCACACCCAATTATGAGATGCTTATTACAGTAAAGTTTCATATATTCATAAGAAAGAGAAGACACTGCATTTTCCTTAAGCACTTTTCTTAAATCAGTACAAAACATCCTTTGACTCTTCTTGGGTCAAACCTGAGCATGTTTCATATGAACATCAAGTAAGGAATTTCTGGGAGCACAGAAAGTGAGAAGGGAGAGGCTGATTTATCACCTTGAGAAATGTGGTCAAATGGTGGTGATGCTACTGCCCCCAAAGGCTTTGGACTCTAAATTTTTATTTTGTAATAACTTATATAAATACATACACATTGGCAGGCTTATATGTGTGTATGTGTGTGTGTTTGTATACACGCACGCACACACACACACACACACACACACACACACAGGGCTTCCCTGATGGCTCAGTGGGTGGAGAATCTGTTTTGCCTTCAATACAGGAAACACAAGAGGCACAGGTTCAATCCCTGGGTCAGGAAGATCTCCTGGTGGGGGGCATGGCATCCCACTCCAGGATTCTTGCCTGGAGAATCCCATGGGAAGAGAAGCCTGGAGAGCTACAGTCCATAGGGACTCAGAGTCAGATATGACTGAAGCAACTGAGCGTGCACACACACACACATATATAGCCACATATTTTTTCTATATAACATTTATATGCCATATATATCTTTTATATCCTGCTTCTCTCCCTTAATATCATGTCATGGGCATTTTTCCATATCATTAAATCATGTCTAAGACCCTGTTGTTAGTTTCTATACGTCATCCTGTGGTATGCCGAATACTCAGATTATTCTAATATTTTGCTGCTGTGATTGGGGCTGTGACAGAAAGCCTTATCTGACACAGCCCTCGTTCTTCCCCTGAGGTCATCAGAGGGTAACTTTCTGAATCAAGAGCCTGAGCATCATTAAGCTCTTAATTCATGCTACTAAGGTGGCCTTGGGAGGCAGCAGTCCTACTAATAATAAAAGCTTCAACTGCAATGAATCAGGGGCCCCAGAAACCTGAGATGTCTCACACAACCTTGCTCATGGTCTCAGCTGTCTAGCTTTCATTGGAAGCAGCCTCCCTGGGAATTGAAAGTTCATGATACATCTCTTCCACGTGTTCCTGACCTGAGTGTGAGCTGGCAAGAGGTGAGGAGAAGAGAAGATGGCACGGAGGTAGAGAGGACAAAGTGTGACTTGGTGGCTTGTAAGCCAGGAATACGATAGCAGAATGAGTTTTTTTTAATTAATAGAAATCCATAAAGTGTGGGCCTGAGATTCACAGACTGGGCTCCCTCAAGAACAGATGGGTGCTCCGAATGGCTCCATAAAATCTAAGACTTGCAAAACAACTTGGCCTTTCTGGGAAGTTTGGTGTCTTCGCTGCCTCCCTGCTCTGCAGTGACTTGGGTTTCACCCCCAGTATCCTGAGAGAGTGTCCACAGGACATTCTAAAGAGGATGAGTGTGGGGTGGAGGCCAGCTCGGCCTGCCATGTGGGGCAGTGCCAGACAGTGACCCCTGTTACTGGAAGAGATGGCCAGAGCCTGGGACAGGCACACGTTCAGAGGCTCTCTCCACTCTCCAGGGAGGTAGGGCGCACAGATGTACAGCCTTTGCTGACTTTTGTAGTGTAAACACCATCACAGCCCCCTGCAGGCTACAAAAATGGCATCGTGGGAGAGATGCGCGTGAGCCATCTCTGCACTGAATCCGTCCTGGAGGGTTGGGAGGAGATGCCCTAAAGTGAGGGCTTCCCAGTTGGCACTAGTGGTAAAGGACTCACCTGCCAATGCAGGAAGTGTAAGAGATGTGAGTTTGATCCCTGAGTTGGGAAGATCCCCTGGAGAATGAAATGGCAACGCACTCCAGCATTCTTGCCTGGAGAATCCCCTGGACAGAGGAGCCTGGTGGGCTATAGTCCACGGGGTCACAAAGAGTCAGGCATGACTGAAGTGACTTAGCATGCATGCAAGCCCTAAAGGGAGACCTGGAGGGTGAGCAGCAGTTCCCAGGAGAAAGCTGGGATCTGGGAGGAGCAAATCTAGGATCCAGAAATGTTGAGACTGGGACTTCTCTAGCAACAGCTGACATTTCCAAGGGGCCAGATTATAACTCACCAAAAGGAATCTGAACTTCGTACCAAGTGCGACAGGAAGACGCAGAAAGCTTTAAGGGTTTTTATTTTAAACAAATAAAAACACGATCAGGTTTGTGACTTGGGCTGAAGGAAACGGAAAGCTTTCCTCCCCCTCTGCCTCCTGTCCACCATTAATTCCACTGATTCCAACTCTGGTTTTTGTCTGGAATCCTCTATGTTTTTTAAAAATTTCAAATTCCTCTGTGCTAGCATCATCTCTCGGCAAATTCCTCTTGACTATTCTCCTTGTGTCTTCCCTGTGTCTTTATAGCAAACAGTGTTCTTTTTACCATAGAAATGTAATCATGTTGTTCTGACGAAAACCCTCCAATAGTTTCCCACTGCATTTAGAAGTGATCATAATTAGAGCCTACAAGGCCTTCTGTGGTCTTTCTCATGACAGCTTTCCCATCGACACCTCATGCTACACCCCACACGTGCCCAGTGTGATACAGCCACGCTGGCAACTTTCTGCTTTTCCAATAACCCAGGCTCATTCCTGCCTCAGGGCCTGTCCACTTGCTTCTCCCTCTACCTGGAATGTTCTTCATCTGCTTCTCCTTTCAAACCTTGAAACTCTTAGCTTGAAATTCTCCTCCTCAGAGCTCCAGTTCCCACCTGGTCTGACTAGCTGGGATTTGACAACTATAAGATATGAGGAAACTACATGAGAACAATTCTCTGCAGGCTCGAATGGCGACCAATGCAGGGCCACCATCCTTGAGAAAAAGGATGCCCAGTGAGACGAGCTCCACATTCTCCCTGCAACATTCTGCAAACCATGGCTTAGGGAAACAGATCCCAAGCTGAACACTGTGGTCCTGTTAAGTCAAACCAGAGACGGGGATCAGGGATGCTGTGACAGCTGGGACATGTGGGACAAAGTAGCAGAGAGAAGGGAACTGCAGAGACAAAATCCAGACACTGTCTTAGAAACACCCTTGGGTCCTTGGTTGAATCATAAGTGGCACAGCGTAGTGCAAGACTCAGATCGTGAAGGACAGGGAGGCCTGGTGTGCTACAGTCCATGGGGTAGCAAAGAGTCAGACACAGCTGAGTGACCGAACAATGACAATGGAAGCCTAGCAGAGAGCAGAAGCTGGGAGGTCAACTGCTGAAGAGATTTCGGAGGTCATGCCCTGCTACAAAGATGGCCAAGCCAAAGTGGAGAATCTTTAGTCGATGCTCTGAGACCTCGCCTGATACCACTGAAAGGCCATGCCCTAGAAGCAAGGGCCATACTTTAGGAGTAAAATCAAGCCCCGGTACTGAGGGGGAAACTGAAATAGACATTCAAGGGAATAATATGGTCTGCTGGTCATCCTGCTACTAGAACAAAACTCACTCAGCCTGCTCTAGAGGAAGCTAATAAACAGGAATCCCTACAGTATGTTCTGCATGGTGTCCAACACTAAAAAAAAAAAAAAAATTACTAGTCACACGAAGAAGCAGAAAAGTGGGATTTAACTAAGAAACAAAATAGTCAATAGAAACAGACTCAGAGTGATCTATATACTGGGGTTAGCAGATAAGAGCTTCAAAATAACTATGCTTATATTTCTTTAAAACACAGGAAAAGACGGACCAAAATGAATGACAATATGGAGCATTTCAACAGAGAATCAGAATCTCTTTTGAAAGGGTAAAATGAATATTTGATTGCAAAATACAGTAAATGAAATTAAAAACTAATTGGATGGATTTATTAGAAAATAGGACATGGCAGAACTTTTAGTGAGCTAGAAGACAGGCCAGTACAAAACTCAAACTGATGCACAAAGAGAGAAAAAAAATATAGAAGAGTTTCAAAAGATGTGGGGATAAAGTAAAAAAAAAAAAAAGGGTCTGGGTTTCTAGGAGAGAAGAGAAAATTTGAAAAGAACAAAATATTTAAAGAACTAATGGCCAAGACTTTTGCAAATCTGATTAAAGACATGACTCCACAGTTTCAAGAGGTTCAGAAAAACCAAAGGAGGATAAACATTAAATAAAACCTCATGTAGACACATCACAGTCTGACTGTCAAAACCCAAAGATAAAAGGCAAATCTTTAAAATAGTCTGTGGTAAAATGACACATTTCTGTCAAGGGAAAAAAGACAAATTATTCAATTTCCCAAATAGAAACTGTGAGAACCAGAAGACAATGAAATGAGGTCTTTAAAGTGTCAAAAGAAGGAACCATATCTGCCTACCTAAAATTCCGAATCAAGGGGAAGGAATCTTTTAAAAGTGGAGTTGAAAAATTGTTCTCATGAAAAGAAATTTGAGAGAATTCATCACCAGCAGACCCTAAACTACAAGAAATAAAAAAGCTCTTCAGGTGAATGTAAAACACATGCACAGAAGTAGAAGAAAGAACGAATAGTACAAGAATGTAGAAAGATATGAGTAAATAAAAAAAACATTGAGAGTTTAAAACAACCGTAACAGTGAAGGGATGTTATACACAGAAGCAACATAGTTGACAAAAATAAGCAATGAAAAGGATAAAAAGGAATAAATGGAGTTAAACTATTGAAAGATTTTTGCATTATTTGAGACATAGTAAAAGTACTAAAGTAAATTTTAATGATTAACAGATACGTTTTGAAATATCTAGCTGCTACTGCTAAGTCGCTTCAGTCGTGTCTGACTCTGTGCGGCCCCACAGACAGCAGCCCACCAGGCTCCCCCGTCCCTGGGATTCTCCAGGCAAGAACACTGGAGTGGGCTGCTGTTTCCTTCTCCAATGCATGAGAGCGAAAAGTGAAAGTGAAGTCGCTCAGTCGTGTCTGACTCTTAGAGACCCCATGGACTGCAGCCTTCCAGGCCCCTCCGTCCGTGGGATTTTCCAGGCAAGGGTACTGGAGTGGGGGGCCACTGCCTGCTCCAAGGGTAACCACTAAAATGACACTAAAATGCATGGAAAAGTAAGCCAGTGGAGAAGAAAATGGAATAACAGCAAACAGTTTACCAAAAACAAAGGAAGGAAAGCAGGGATAAAAGAAAACAACAGATCAGACAAATAGAAACACCAACAAGGCGAAAATAAAGCCAATTACACCACTATGTATATGAAACAAAAATGGAACAAACACTCCAAACTAAAAAGCAGAAGATGTCAAACTTACTCAGTGCTAAGTTTAAAAAAAAAAGCCATATGCTGCTTCTAAAAAACATGATTTATATATATAAAGCTACTGATAGATTGAATGGAAAAATATGGATGGTATAAAAAAAGTTATATACCATGGAAACACTAACGAAAAGAAACTGTTGTGGTTATTTTAATATCAGACAAAGTCCGTTTTAGGGCAAGAAATGTGAGAAATGAGAGACATTTCATCATCGTTAAAGAAGTGATTTACCAGGAAAACATCATAAACCTAAATCTGTGCGTAGCTCAGAAATACCTTCAAAAACAGGAATCAAAACTAACATAACAAAAAGAAGAGATCTTAAAAGGCATCTCAGTAGATGACAAAACAAATAGGCCACACATCAGTAAAGTTATTGAAGATCTGATTAGCATAATTAACCAGTTTGGCCTAATTGACACTCAGCAACAGCAGAACATTCATTCTTTCCAAGGGCACACAGAATATTTCCCAAAATAGACCATCACATGGTCAGTAAAACCAGTCTTAATGAATTTCAAAAGATTACAATAATGTATATAGTATGTTTCTGACAACAATGGAATAAAACTAGACATCCATAACAAAAATATAACTAAAAAATTACACAGATGCTTGGAAATTCAACAACACGCTCCTAAATAACCCATGGGTCAAGGGAGATATCACAAGAGAAATTAGAAGCTACTTTGAACTGAACAGACATAAAAAGCACACCTTATCAAAATGTGTGGGTTGTAGTGAAAACTGCTTAGAAAGAAATGCATAGATTTAAACGCATGAATCGCAAAAGAAGAGCAGGTGAAAATCAGTGATCCAAATTTTCAACTCAAGAAGCCAGAAAAAGAACAGTCAACTAAGCCAAAAGAATATAGATGGAAGGAGACAATGAAGTTATTAGAAGAAATCAATGAAATAAAATAGGGACATTCCTTGGTGGCTCAGATGGTAAAGAATCTCCCTGCAATGCAGGAGACCTGGGTTTGATCCCTGGGTTGGGACGATCCCCTGGAGGAGGAAATGTCAACCCACTCCAGTATTCTTGCCTGGAGAATTCCACGGACAGAGGAGCCTGGCGGGCTACAGTCCACGGAGTCGCAAAGAGTCAGACATGACAAAGTGACTAAGCACATACAATAAAGAACATCAGTAAAACCAAAAGATGATTCTGTGAAGTGACTGATAAAACTGGAGAGAAAGAGAAGAAAGACAGAGGCAGAGAGGTCAGATATGAATGTATACAAAGGGTACACTGTATATCTTACAGACGCTGGAACGAGGTCATGAGCATTTCATCCCAGGAGTCCTGAAAGTGCAGTACTGTCCGCGGATGAGGAAGGCAACTCAGAGAAGTCATGGACAGATGTAGTCAGTGCAGAGGTGAGTTTGAACCTTGTTTAAATTCTAAAGCCCCCTGCTGTCTCCTTTTAAGCCCCGTGTGCAGCGTGATAGAGGTGTCGGCTAAAGTTGTGCTGGTAATCAGATTACAATATAGAAATGTATCAAGTCAACGCACTGCACACCTTAAACTTCCACAATGTTGGGTGTCAATTATACCTCAATATAAATAAATACACATACACCAATAGAGGCTCGATAAGTAGAATAATGACTTGAGCTCTTCGAAAAACTGCTTGGTCTGAAAATATAAGCTCTCATCTTAGAGGATACACCCTCTCCATGTTCCACCAGATATCCATCTGAGCAGCCCGAGCAGAGAGGCAGACTCACATCTTCTTGTGGTAGGCAAGAATACAGACTCTGGAGCCTGAACCCCCAGGTAGAATGTGGGCTCCATCCCTCCCAGCTGTGTGACTTGAGGCAAGTCACTTAACCTCTCTGTGCCTACGTTTCCTCATTTGGTAAACGGGGATGGCAACTGTTCCTCCCTCTCAGGGCTGCTGGAGGACACGGGAGTAAAGGATGTGGTCAGTGCTACAGAAAGTCAGCAAGATGACTCAACAGCCACACAGAGTCAACCTACCCGGATGCCACCGCGTGGGAACCTCAGTGCTCGCCCTTGGTCCGCAGAACAGCTTGGTGCTTTTTCCTCTTTCTCCAAATGTGCCTCTTTCACTTCGGACCCATCGGTGTTTCCTTGCAGGGCCCTGGATCCTGTGGCATCTCCCCGGACCAGTGACGGTGCCGTAGAATCAGCACCGCATCTGGAATTGTCCAGGCCTAAGCACGGTCCCGTCCACCCCTCAGCCAGACCCATATCCTGCTCCGAGGGCGGCCCGGGGCCTCTGGCAGTCGGTTGCCCTGAAATCTGAGTCACCTGCACCCCTCTTTCTACTGTGTTCACCTGGTCCACCGTGCTTTTCCCCTGGAGATGCTCCTCCGCTCTCACCAAAGGCCCTCCACCTGTGCTGCTGCCCAACACAACCTCCTCTTCCAGGACTTGGATCCTTCTTAGAAGGTGTTCATTCTCCCCTCCGAAGGTGCGGATCATGTCTTCTATTCCCAGGACGATATCCTTTATCAGCCGTTTGTAACTGACCCTGAGCTCCGAAGTCAGTGCACCGAGCTCCCAGTTTTCCAGGGTGACGCGCTCCATCACACCTTTGGATTTTCGGATGCTCGTGGACATGGCTTTCTGGATTTGCCCCAGGTGCCCTCTCAGTCTTTCGTTTTCCTCTTCGAGCTCAGAAATCTTGCAGTAACTCTTCCCATTGCAGTCTTCAAGCTCAGAAATGACCTGCACGTACTGGTCCAGTTCCCTCTTTAAGTGAGAGATGTCTCCTAACAGCACGCTCTTATCCTGTTCGAGTGAAGATATTTTTTTCACACTTCCCTCCCTCTCTTTTTCCAGGGTGAGCAGTTTTTGGTGGCATCTCTTCTGATCTCTCTGAAGCCTGGCGTTATCACTTAAAACGTTGTTTCTCTCATTCTTCAGTACAGAAATGAGCTGATGAAACCTGCTCCATGCTCTCTCAAGGGTTCTCGGTGGCTGCGAGAGGTGGTTCCCACCATGCTCTGGGGGCCCTGCTGGAGGGCCCGGGCTCAGGTCAACCAAATCCAACATCAGTCCTGGAAGAAGGCTGCAGGTTCCCAGGATCTCAGTCTCTCCCTGCTTAACATCTTCACCAGGCTCCTTGGGGTTTGTTCTCTCAACAAAACAAATATCCAAACCCAGGTGTGTCAAATCCTGCTGAGGGTGAACGACCCTCTGGCAGCTGCACCATCTCTGAGCAAAGCCCCAGGTTTCTCCTGCCAATGAGGAAGCTCTCCATCCACATCCCCCACTCCCAAGCTTCAGGATGGAGAGGCATTGGAAACAAGCCTCCATCTCCCTTTCGAACTCTTCTATTCTGAGTTCAGACTGGTCAAGGCCTCTACTTGGAGCTGAGGGGTGACGGGTGGCTCCAGCCTTCTTGGACCAGAAGGCCGATCCAGGAGATGGTGGCGAACCTTCTTCCTCCAACAGGGAAAGCATTTCCTCGGCCTCACCGTCCTCCGAGCCGGGCTCCTCTAGGACATCCCTGTGACCCAGGCTGGACAGCTCCTCCCTCTCTTCTTCCTGTCCTTTGTCCCCAGGGCTTACCTCTGGGGGAAGCAGAGCATTTCCAGACCACACAGGGTCTTCCTCCTTGCCCTGAACTCTCCCGATGGCTCTGCTCTGCTCTGTAAGGGGCTGGGCACCCACTGAAGATGGCCCATTGGTGCCCGGAGACCCAGAGAAGGTGGCTGCGGGGGCCTCTTCCTCCTCCGATGATGATAAAAGCCTTCCTCCTCCTCCTTCTTCTCCTTCTCCTCCTTGGAGGCCCCAGACATGCCCTTTCTTGTGTCCCCACCTGCTCAGGGATTCAGGACCCTCCAAGGACACTGAGGTCTCCCCCTGCAGAACAAGTAGTGGAAGCTCCCGCCTGCGCCCAAGGCAAGATGCTGTGGCTAGGGGTTCAGAAGCCCCAGCCTTCATCCATGCGCCCTCTGGGGCCCTGACCGCAGCCTCCATCCTCAGCTCCTCCCCGCTTTCCTGACCCAGCTGACACCTGTCCCTGCTTTCTGCCTGCTTTCTGCCCCAAGTCCTCACCTCCTGCCTCTCCAGTCTCCACCCTGACCCTGGGGCTCCTCCTCCCTCCTTCCCAGAGTCTTTTCCATCCTCGGATCCTCTCCCGGGAAACTGGTGATGTGAAACGTGCAAGGCCTCCTGGCCGAGGAAGGCAGTGCAGCCTCTTGCCCGGTGGTGGCCCCGGTCAGGGTGTCCTGTGGCGGAGGGAGTGGGCAGGGGCCGGGCCTCCAGCACCTGCTGGGTATGCAGTGTTTCTGGGGGAGCTTCCAGGAGTAGCAGCGGCGAGGGAGCTGGGCCCGCAGCCCGGCCAGGAGGGCATGCGGACGCCTGCACACGGAGAGAGGATCCCTGGGCAGGCCTGGCTGTGAGCTTCTGCCCTGGAACCCAGGTCAGCTCGGCGAGGACTGGTGAGCCGTCCACGGACCACCGCGGGGGGCAGCCATGGATGAAAAGGAGAGTCTGGTCATCCGAGCAGGGCTCCGCTGGAGTAAACTAGGGATGGGAAGAGAAGAGAAGGTGTGAAGCGCCCCTCTCCCCACAGGGGCCCTCTCTACTTCTCCAGGCTCATCTCCCCGTCCACCCGCACAAGTAGGCCTGTGAGCATCTCCAGGGCCTTTACACCCACTCTCCCCTCTGCCTAGAACGTCCATCCCCCCCCCCATACTTCTCTCTCTTGCTTCAGTAACATCTCAGCTCAAACACTACTTCCTCAAAAAGGACCCCCTGGACACTTCCTCCACTGTCTGCCCAGTGACCCCACCTGACCTCCCTCCATCGCACCCTCCACTCACTCAGAGCAGGTAGGATGTTTGTACGTGTGTTGTTGGGCCCCCACTACCTCCTGCCCTAGCCCCGCACTGCCCAATAAGGTAGCCACAGCCCGTGTGGGGCTCTTCAAATGTAAACCAATTAAATAAAAGTTAGCGCTCAGTTCTGCAGTCACGCCAGCCACGTTTCAAGCGCCCAGAAGCCACGTGTGGTCCAGCTCCTCTGCTGGACAGCACGGACATGGAGCAGGCCAGCGCCATGGGAGGCTCTAGTAGACACACAGTGTAGGCCATCTGCCACCCAAAGGCAGGGACCCTGGGCCTAGAACAGTCCAGCACACACAGGAGGGGTTTCAGAGGTACTTTTGAGTGTATTTTTATAGTTACTTGGTGGCTCAGATAGTAAAGAATCCTCCTGCAGTGCAGGAGACCTGGGTTCAGTCTTTGGGTTGGGAAGATCCCCTGGAGAAAGAAATGGCAACCCGCTCCAGTATTCTTGTGTGGAGAATTACACAGACAGAGGAGCCTGGTGAGCTACAGTCCATGAGGTCACAAAGAGTCGGTCACTAACACTTTCACTTTTAAAAAATATATAAATTTATTTATTTTAACTGGAGGCTAATTACTTTACAATATTGTATTGTACTTTCACTTTTCATTCAATGCATTTAACCAGAGAGAAGGACTGGCCCAACTCAGAGAACAGACCCACTCTGGGTGAAACCTGGCTTCACTCGGTCTCACCGGGAGCCCTTGGCTCACCTGTGACCACAACCCGGCCCCCAACCAATGGTCCCTCCCAGCCTCGCTGCCTTTATCTGGCAGGCCCTCCCACCTGGCCTGCCCTTCCGCTGCCCAGCCCTGGTTTCCAGTCTGTCTAACTCCGTCCTTCCATTGGGGTCCAACTTTTCTACGAAGCTCTTCGCACCCCAGGGACTGCTCTCAGCTCTTTTCCACTTTGGACATGACACAACACACCAGGCAGGGCTCATGGCAGGAGGTGAGCGAATGAACGTAATGCAGGAAGACCCCTCTCTCTAGGACCATATCAGGGCTGGCTGGAACCAGGCTCCCAACCCTTAGGGGACGGCATGTTGCAGAGTGTGGGCTATGGAGACGGGACCTCAGTCCCTTCCAGGGCTGGGAGGCCTTGGGAAATCACAGCCTCCTCCTCTGCAGAATGAGGGGGTCATGGCTCTTGCCCCACAGGTGGTAGGGAGGTTTCAAAGAGATGAAGTTTGCTATGTGGCAGCTGGGCCCATGCACACAGCTGGGGCTCCCTTCCTGACCACTCCTCACCCGGGGCTCAAATCGTCCTCTCAATTATTTCCAGAATCTTCTTCCAGCCCCGAGCTTCTTCCCCTCCCTCTCCCACTTCCTGAATGGTGGTCACACTGTGTAGCATGCACAGCAGGGCTGATCAGACCCAGCTGGCACCCCAGGCATGGAGAAAGCCACTGGCTTCACCTGTCCACGGTCAGATCCTGCAAGGTCTCTGGGGAGCTTGTTCATGGTCTGCAGGCCGGGGACCAAAACGGGAGGGCCTCGTCCAGCCTGGACACAGCCCCCTGTGTGGGGCCCCTTGGAGGGCTGGCCTGGGAAGTGACAGGAAAGAAAGAAAAGAAGGAAAGTGAAGTTGCTCAGTGGTGTCCGACTCTTTGCGACCCCCTGGACTGTAGCCCACCAGACTTCTCCATCCATGGAATTTTCCAGGCAAGAATACTGGAGTGGGTTGCCATTTCTTTCTCCAGGGGACCTCCCTGACCCAGTGATCTAACCCAGGTCTCCCGCATTGCAGGCAAACACTTTATTGTCTGAGCCACCAGGGAGGAGACCCTCCCAGGAACTTTTCGGAGAGTGTCACCAACAGCAACATCTGCTGTTAGGATGAGGCAGGATGTCTCGTGACTCAAGGCCTTTGAGCCCCCAGAGGTGGCCTCATGGTCACCACTGCCTGTCTGGTAAGGAACCCAGCTCAGTGATGGCGAGTGATCATCCACTGATGAGCAGTGGAATTGAGTCTGGGAGCCACCTCCTCTGACCACAAAGCCCAGGACACTTCCCTCAGCTCTGCACCCTTGTGGTCACGCAGCGTCGTACCTCCTGGCCCACAGCCCCACACGGAGTGGATGGAGGAGCCGATATCCAGGCTTCACCAATGGATCCCGCTTGTTTCCCCAAGGACAAACTTGACCTTGTCTGACTTATCCGCTCTGCTCCCAGAAATGTAGAGGGGAATGGTCAGCCTTGCCAGTTAGCAGCACCACTGGGTATAACTGACCTTATACGGAAACTGAACTTGACCTTGGAGGACTGTATGCAAACTGCAGACAGCCAGGTAGACACTGTGGCTTTGGGGCTCCCTGAGTGTGCCGGCTTTTGCAGCAGAAACCCCGGAAGCTGCACCTGAGACTGTGAGCAGACACACTGTTCCCATCAGCTTAGAGACAAGTGGCCTTCGAGCCTGGTTGCTCCCAGACCTCACACCTGTCTCACACCTGAGCCATCACTGGGGTGGGCAGGAAACAGAGAAGCTCCTGGCCATCACACGTTCTCCAAAGACAAATCCCTGTGAAAGGACCCTGCTGCCCAAGGCTGGCACGTGTGTTGCCTGCCTGGCACCCTTCTGAGGGCTGAGGGAGTGAGCCTAACTGTTGGGTTGAGCCTGCATCACAGACCTTGTCATGGGCATTCTGGAGGCTGAGCCCACTTTTCCAATCTGGGTGGGAGTGAGCAAGGGACTCTACCTCTCTGAGCCTCAGGTTCCTGTCTGCAAAGCAGGGACCACCACCCTGTTGGGTCATCAGGACATCATAAGTGAGCTAGCCCATCAGTGGCTGTCCATGAAGACCCCTCCTACACGCACCTGCTGAGACCCTCTGTTCAGGTGCCCCATCGGGGTCTTGGCTTCCGCAAGCATCCAGCACCTCCTCCCGGGGCAGGGGCAGCGATTCATCCTGAACATGGCCCAGGGCATCCTTGACGAAGACACAAGAGGTCAAAAAGTGGTGGGCGTCCCTGGTTGAACTTCTCTCTCCAAGCCTGTCCCCATCAAGCCCTCCCAAAGACCCTAGGAAGGAGTTGAACTCCCTCCCCTGGTGAGGACAGCAGAGGGCGTGTGGCCTGGCGGTAGGGCCTGGCCCCATGCACTTGGCCCTACCAATGAAACTGCCTCCTATGAGCTCCCAGACTCCACTTAGCAGATGAGGAGCTTGTTTGTTCAGCCAAGACACCCCGGGGTTTCCCAAGGCAGCATCAAAGGCTCCAGGCCCCTCCCCTTCCTGGGCAGAAGTTTCCTCTGTGTCCACTCTCAGAGGTGGCACCTGGCCAGGGGCTCTGGGAATCCTGTCCCTCATCTTTCCACAGGCCCAAATGGCCACAGCCGGCTGTCCCTGGGCCCCGCCCCAAAAGACAAGCAGGGATAGCTGAATAAATGTTTGACAGTGGATGGACAGACAGAGCCTGCAGGTAGGCAGGTGTTTCGAACTCAGGGTGCATTTATTCAGGAAATATTTATTAACTTCTATATGGCTTCCCCTTTTCAACTCATCTTCTTTCCACAGAAACATACCCAGGATTTTATTCAGGGGTGCGATACATCATCCAAGAGACTGCTGCTGCTGCTAAGTCACTTCAGTCGTGTCCGACTCTATGTGACCCCATAGACGGCAGCCCACCAGGCTCCACCATCCCTGGGATTCTCCAGGAAAGAACACTGGAGTGGGTTGCCATTTCCTTCTCCAATGCGTGAAAGTGAAGTCACTCAGTGGTGTTCGACTCTTAGTGATCCCATGGACTGCAGCCCACCAGGCTTCTCTGTCCGTGGGATTTTCCAGGCAAGAGTACTGGAGTAGGGGTGCCATTGCCTTCTCCATCCAAGAGACTACATTTCCCCAATTTCCCTTGAGTGCAAACACAGTTGAGTAAATCTGTGTGTGTCTTCTGGGAAAGCTTCTTACAGGAAACTGACTCAATTGAGCAGGGCTAACCCCACTCCCAGGCTTCCCTGGTGGCTCAGAGCTGAAGAATCCGCTTGTGACACAGGAGATGCGGGTTTGACCCCTGAATTGGGGAAGATCTCCTAGAAAAGGAAATGGCAACCCGCTTCAGTATTCTTGCCTGGGAAATCCCCTGGACAGAGGAGCCTGGCGGGCTACAGTCTGTGGAGCTGCAAAGAGATGACTTAGCGACTCAACAGGTAAGGAACAAGTAACGGGCCAGGTGCCTTTCTAGGGGAGGAAGAAATGGAAGTGGGCAGGTGGTGCCCCGTGCCCTCCTCACCTGTCCCCAGGCCCTCACCTGCTTGACCTTTGACTGGATCTCCTGCTTCCCCTCCCATCCTGCCCACAGTTGCCAGAGACACCCCCTAAAATGCACTTGAAGAATTGATGCTTTTGAACTGTGGTGCTGGAGAAAACTTTTGAGAGTCCCTTGGACTGCAAGGAGGTCCAACCAGTCCATTCTAAAGGAGATCAGTCCTGAGTGTTCACTGGAAGGACTGATGCTGAAGCTGAAACTCCAATACTTTGGCTGAAGAATCCGCCTTCTTCCAATGTGACTCATTGGAAAAGACCCTGATGCTGGGAAAAATTGAGGCCAGGAGGAGAAGGGGACGACAGAGGATGAAATGGTTGGATGGCACCATTGACTCGATGGACATGAGTTTGGGTGAACACCGGGAGTTGGTGATGGACAGGGAGGCCTGGAGTGCTGCAGTCCATGGGGTCACAGAGTCAGACACGACTGAGTGACTGAACTGACCAGCAACAGCCCCCCTCGGCTGCCCCTCTGTCCCCTGTGCTGCAATCCGCCATGGGAGGCCATGCAGGGCTGTCATCGCCGCCCCCGACACTCCCTGCCCTGGCTTCTGCTCCAGCACCGCCTTGTGCCCTCCACATCCTTGTTCCTGCCTGCCTCTGCACCTCTGCACGCAGGTCCTTCTGCCTGCCTGGGCAGGGTAACTGGTCACCTGCCGCCTCCTCGCAAAGCCCTCCCTTCCCTTCCATACCCTGCGGCAGCTGAGCACTCACTCACTGAAGTGAAAACTGGGTTGGGTTGCCCTCCTGTTTCCAGCCCTTCTTGCTTCCCACTGCCCTGAAAGATAAAACGCCCACCAGCCCGGCCTCCCCACCCTCATCTCAGCTCCCTGGATGGACCTTCTCCCGCCTGCCTTGGGGCCTGGCACCTCTCCTCCCCACACCTCGGCTCACCCCACCTGCTCCTTGTTGGGGCCTTTCTGACTCTCCCCCAAATGAAGCCCCTCCCTTCCATAGCACCCCATCCTCAGACCTCAATTTGTGACCTTCCAGGTACTGTGTGACAGTCTGTGTCTTGTCTAGTTCTCCTCAGAGACACAGGGGAGACCAGACCCTGGCCATACCTGAGAATCATCCAGAAGCTTTTAAAAAGTATCTGAACAAGGCCTCAGCCAAGAACAATTAAAAGCGGAGGGGTCTGGGCGCGGCCCTGCTAGGCACTCAGACAGGCCTGGTTGACCAGCCAGCAGGTCTGGGGGTGTCTTCTGCCCACAGACTTTGGGTTGTTTCTTGGTTTTCTCCACTGGCTTCCCACACGATCAGAAGTAAACATTTCTGTCAAGAGCTTACAATCACCACTGGAACTAGGTGGAGACGAGGAAATGAAGGAGAGGGAGGGAGAAGGTAAAAGAGGGAAAGAGAGGGAATGGGATGCAGAAAGGGAGACCGATTCAAACATGCGAGAACAAGCAAGAGCGGAGCAGAAGGAAGGAGCAGGGAGCAGATGAGAGGGAGGCGGAGGGAGGTGTCGAAGGCCACCACCATTCTGCCGTTCATTTCTATTTGAATTTTCTTCTAACACCCAAGTTGACTTTGACTCAGTTCTACGAATACTTTGAGTCCCTGCTATGTGGCTGGCCCACTTCTGGGGCAGGGACACAGCCATGGAGAACACACACAGACCTCTGCCTTGAGGAGGAGACTCAGGGGAGGACGCCTGAGAAGACGATGCCTGACCCATTTCACGTCACAAGCGATGAGGTCAATTCTCAGAGAGGGACAGTGAGTTGCCCAAGGTTACACAGCACATACAATGGGAAAAGAGGACCAGAATTCAGGTCTCTGAACCTGATCCGGGTCTTCTCTCCACCTTCCTGCCCCTCCCGGCTCAGTCTTGTCAGCCGTCCTTACTTTTCAACTCTCTCAGGAGCATTTGCCTGTAACTTTATGTGGTTTTAGTTTTAACCTGCCAATATTTTGAAAAAAGGAAAACAAGGAATACAGTGACATCTAGGCACAAATATTATAAATGTGTTAGACTATATCCCTCTGGGCTTCATGAGATGGTATCAAAAAATCATTTCCACAACTTTCGTAATTTCTACAACCTCTTCTGCAAAGCAGTGCTTTAGGGTCACCTTATTATAATCTCTGATGTAAGGAATGCTTCCACTTACCAAATCAAGTCCTTCTGATCAGACATTGGGGTTGTTTCCAATTTTTACCAACTATAAACCGTGTTGAGGTACTTTTAATATTTAACAAATATTCAGAATCTTGAGGTTTTACTCATTTGTATTTCTTTTACAAGTAATGGAACTGACATTTTTTGTAAGACCACTGGCCATCTATATTATCTTTTATGTGTTTCCTAGGTTTTTATTTTTGACATTATGGGCACTATTTTAAAGCCCTTGACACGCACTTCTTCACAGACGCAAGCTCTGAGCATGGAGAGGCTGCCTAGACTTGAAGGAACAATGAGAAGATTCTCATACCCACCACCAAGGGTGCTCTGTTCACACTGCTGGGGCTGAGAAGCTGACCTGAGCGTTCATTTTTCCTGAAGCTGCTGCCCCCTGGAGTTGGGGGAGGGGATCTCAGCTCTGGGATGACAGCCCGACACTGACCGGAATAGGAGAGTGACTTCTAATCTCTGTACAAGCCAACCTGTTGCCCTCCAGGTCAGGCAGCAGCCCCTGGGCTGTCCCCTGTGGCGGCCATCATCTTGTCTGTTTCCCCTGCAAGCCTTCGAAGAGTAGGGTCACCTCTCCAGCCCCTCATGTCCTGGCATGGTGCTTGGGACATGAGTGGGGTCTGGTGCACACTTGCTAAAAGCATTCAGACACATCTGCAGATGAGCCTTGCTTATCTTGCAAACCTGGCTTCCCTGGTGGCTCAGAGAAAAAGAACCTGCCTGATATGCAGGAGATCACCTGCAATGCAAGAGACACACTGTTCAATGTGAGAGACCCAGGTTCAATCCCTGGGTCAGGAAGACTCCCTGGAGAAGGACACGGCAACTCACTCCAGTATTCTTGCCTGGAAATCCCATGGACAGAGGAGTGTGGCGCACTGCAGGCCGGGGGATTGTAGAGTCAGACACGACTTAGCAACTAAACCACCAACATCTTGCAAGCCAGAGTCCTTTTAAATTTGCTTTCCCTTGGGATCCTGAGTAAACACCTCTCCCCAGATTCCTCCCCAGGTCTGGACTTTGGCCTTGAAATGACTGTTTCTTCAGGGAGCTGGGTTCCAAGCAATTGGCTCTAGAAACTGTATACTGTGTGATCCTAGGTAAGGCAAGTTCCTCCTCTGTGGGGCTGGGGATAGGGACACTGACCCCTGCCTGGCAACCTCCCAGCATTGAGGAGACCTTGTTTGGGGAAGTGTTTTGTAAATATGAAGCAAATAAAATATCCTCTCATAAAGATCATCTTCACCATAATTCACACCATGACGCCCAGAGTCTTCAGATGTAAGTAACCAGCTGGGGGTGGGGGGAGGGTCCTGGGGGGAGGGTCCTGGGTGGAGGCACCCTAATAATTTGTAATAATTATCTCTATGATACCCACTTGCCAGGGGCTAGACCGCCCTCTGGTTTCCCACTTTCTATGCCTCACTTCAGCATTGCCATCCTGGGGTGGTCCCTTCAGCCAGAAGCTTCTATTTCCCATGGGCATGGAGCAAATATCTCCTTTGGGTCTTCTGTTCACTGAGTCACTTGCTCGCCAAGCATTTCACAGCCTGTGTCCAGGGGCTGGGATCTAGGGCTGAATGGTACCCAGCTGGTGATGATGAGGAAGGCACAGTTGTGGGGAGGTAGGCAGCCAAGTCTGGCATAGTGAGAATTAGGGCCCCAAGGGGCGGGTCATGTCATGATGGGGACACCAAGGAGGGAGTGAGATGGTGTGAAATCAGGAAACCCTTCCTGGAGGAAGTGGCATTCTCACCAAATGTAGAGAAAGAAGCAGGGGTTTACTGAGAGGCCAAGGGGAGCAGGTGATGGGAGCCTTTAGACCCAGGGAAGGTGAGCAAGCTGGAGGAGCAGGAGCTCAAGGTGGCTGGACTGGGCTGGAGGAAGGGCTCTGCAGTTAGCCTGAGTACATGGCTGGAAGCAGGGCCCTGAATGCCGTGGTTAGGAAGTGGAGCTGGAGCCCCAGGCGATGGAGCTGCTGGGGCTTGTGAAAGGAGATCATTTGGGGGTTACACCATTACCCAGAGAAAGGCATTGAAGACCTGCTATAACTCTTAACCCCTTTGGGTCTAACCCTTTTGGAAATGCAGTCAGCCTTGGGAATTCATACAAGCATGCGATGATCTCAGAATTCCAAGTACAATTCCATACGTGCACAGCCCTGGGCAAGGGGCAGACCGAGACCCTGAAGGACACTCTCTGGCTTTACAGTGTGGTTATCGATCCATTGTAGCATTTCAACTTTAAAACTGCAGGTACTGTTCCTCCATGACTGGCTGGCACTTCCCATCACCCAGCGACCCCCTGGAGGATTTCTTCCTCTCCAGGGGGCCCTTTCTGACTCCAAGATTCGCAGAGTCGGGGCTCTCAGGCCCTCTCAGTGCCCTCAGAGGAGGACAGCTGGAAGACTGTGACATACCCCGTGGCCCTGGGTGCATTCCCCTCCAAAACACCAGGTCCCCAGCAGTGACCCACAGACTGTCAGGCCCCTCCCGTCTCCTCTGTCGGCACCCTCTTGCCTTAGGTGGTCTCACCATCCCGTGTGGGCAGGGGTCTCGTCTTACTTCCCAGCCCCAGTCCTGAGCTCACTACACCATGTGGAATGGACACCTGTTAAACGCTGATTACTGGCCCACCGACCAGTAAGTTACTGGAGGAGCAGAGAGTACCACCCACCAGCGTATCCATCCACCGGGACGCAAATCCTTCCCCATCACTTAGTGTCAGTGGGAACCCTGGGACTCTCCGTGCCTCCACTTCCTCATCTGTAAAATGAGGGTAAAAGAGCACCTCCCTTGAAGGTCGTTGAGGGACAAAAGGAGTGGACAACAGATGTACAGCACCAAAGGTGGCATCTCCCTAATAAACACAGGGATCATTTTGTACCCACACAAAGCTGGGGAAGAGGCGCATCAAGGACCTGGAACCAACAGTTCTACCAAGTCACAGGGCCTCTGTGACAACGCACCTGGTAGGGTGCACTGGGTGTGCCCTCCAGTGTCCTTCCCAAACTTCCTAAGTTGATGTCCTCACCCCCAGGACCTCAGAATATGATCTGGTTTAGAAATACAGTCCTTGCAGACACAGTTAATTAGGACAGGGTCATTAGGGCGGGCCTTAATCGACTGTGACCACTGTCCTTATAAAAAGGGAACATTTGAACTCAGACACATGTAGAAGGAAGACAATGAGACACAGAGAGAAGACGGTCAAGGAGAGAGGCCTAGAACTGATCCTCCCTCACAAGTCTCAGAAGGAATGACCCTGCAGACACCATGCTCTCGGACTTCCAGGCTCCAGGACTGTTGTTGAGATCACCCAGTCTGTGGTCCTTTGCTAGGGGACTGCAGGAAACCCTCATAGCACTTACCTCTCTATTTGATCATTAGGGAAATCAAAGCATAAAATGAAATGATGTGCAAGGCTCCCAGGTATCCCAGAGGGCAAGGCCAGGCTCCAGACCCTCCAGGTTGTGGGACTTGACCTTGCCTGTCTCCATTTGGGAGAAGTGCTAATGTCTGGAACAAGAAGCTGATCACCCAGGTGATGGGCCCCCTTGGAGGAACCATCAGAAGGGGATGGGAGCCCTCCTCTTGGAAGCGAAAACAAGCCACTTGAGAAACACACAAACCATGATGAAACAGACACCAACAGCCAAAGTAAGCCCTTGCCAATAACACTCTCCCAGACAAGCTGCTAGATTGCTAAAAGCCAGAATCAGTGACCGTCCCATGACATTTTATACTGAAATGGTCCCTGACATTTGTTCTATGTTTAAAGGGCTCTTGCATTTGTGTTCCAATGGGCTCTTCACTCTGACACACTTAGAAAGCAGCGAACACTGCTAGCCCTTCGCCCAGCAGAATCCACAGGGGTTAAAGGCCCCAAGTTCACAGGGTCAGAGATGGCCGGGAACCTAGAGCATCTGAGCCGCAGGCTGAAAGGGGCCTGGACCCACCCGTGGGGCCCCAATAATAAGAGACTCAGACAGTCTATGGTCCTTTCTCCCTCCCTCCTTGCATTTGATAAATATCTACCAGGCTCTTTCCCATGTCAAGGGCTGTGCTGGAGCTGGGGTTGTGGCAGAAAATGGAGAGGACCCGAAGCATTCTGTGTGTGGATGGAAGGAAGCAGAGAGGAAAGGAAGGCTGGTGAGAAAGAAGCTGGGGTGGGGATGGGGGTGACACACGGCACCTCACATGGAGTGGGGTCAGGGTCCTTGCACTTGCACGACCACAGAGGGTGACATGAGTCCAGGTATGTTTCCATGGGCTATTACCATGCCAACCCCCCTGCCAGGGGCGGTCTTTTAGGATGACTATGGAAGCAGCCTGAGGACCCTGCCTTCAGCAGCTCACCCTGCAGTTCATGGGCACTTGCTCCAGAGAGGCTGGGCCTGGCGCCAAGGATAGTGCATCATCTGGGCCTTCAGCCCAGGTCCCAGGAGGGCAAAGGAGGAAACACTACCTGAAGGAGGCCAAGGAGGAGGAGGAGGCGCAGCTGGAGTCATCGCTGGCCATGTGACAGCATGACTGTGGGCTGAATTGTGTAGCCTAAAAGTCAAGTTCAAGTCCGAACTGTTCCCCACTCCGCCAGCACCTGTGGCTGTGACCTTCTTTGGTAACAGGGTCTCTGCAGATGCCCTAACGACCTCCCTGATAAGGGTGAGGTCATCCTGGAGCAGGCCGGGCCTTGCCCATCTCACCTGCCCCTGCAGACTGCCTCCGAAACCAGGCAGAGGTTCTCAGCCCTTTGGCCGAGAGAACCACACCTGGGGACAGCCCTGCCCAGAAAGCCACCACAGTGCTCTCCGTCTCCCTCGGCCCATGGGTTGCTGTGATGGGGGAGCCGGCGATCACAGGCTCGGCCCGCTCCAGGGCCTTGTCAGCTTGTGTTTCCATCAGCATCTTCCTCAGATCAGAGGAGACAAATCGCAGTCACCTTTAACCGACTCCAGGGCTTCCCAGGTGGCACCCGTGGTAAAGAACCCATCTGCCAGTGAAGGAAAAGTAAGAGATGAGGTTTGACCCGTGGGTCAGGAAGATCCCCTGGAGAAGGAAATGGCAGCTGACTCCAGTATTATTGCCTGGAGAATCCCATGAACAGAGGAGCCTGGCAGCCTACAGTCCATGGGATTGCAAAGAGTTGGACACGACTGAAGTGACTTTGTGCGCAGTGAAACCTAAGCTCTCGGGGCAAATGAAAAGACAAGAAAGAGGAAACCATGATGTAAGGAGTGTGAGTGACTCCATCCAACCTCCGCCGGACGAGACAAGCCCATGAAGACGTGATGGTGAAGATGACGATGGTGACAGTGACAATGATGCGACAGAATCTAAATCCTACCGGGTACCAGGCTCTGTGCGAGAGCCTGCCCTGCACTTTCTCATTGCATCCTCACAATCACACTAGAAGCAGGTCTCAGTGTTGTTCCCATTTCACAGTTGAGAACACTGAGTCACAGAAAGGCTTAGTAACCTGCTGGACTTTAGCGCCACCAGTAAGAGAGAGAACCGAACTGCTCTGTCCACTTGGGGTCCCACCTGCCACTTAAAGCATGAGCCTCGCACCCCAGTGCATGTGGTTCCCACGTTTAAGGATCAGCATTTTCTATTCCACAGGCCCCTCCTCCCTCTGCTACTCATCTGATAACAGGCCAGCTTCTCCCAATGCTAGAGGCAAAAATGGCTGGGGACCACACTTGATGGGCAATTCAGAGAATTTTTGAGAGACTTTTGACTGGGCACCACAACCTCCAGCAAAGTCTTGAGAGCATGAGCCCCTCGAGAGATGTAGTTCTCCTCCAGTTTCTCGAGATTTTTCAACGATAAGGCCTGAAACATCTGAAAAGTCACAGATGTATGTCAACAAAGGGCTGGTAACTGATGGCATCCAAACTACTGAAGGCAGCCACTGGTGCTGCACCAAATTGCTCAAGATCCAACTCGGGCCCCAGGGTCCCAAGGTAAGGACAGCTTCTTGGAGTCACCACCCTGATCTGGGCCGTCTCCCCTTGCTGGCCCTGATTCTTTGGAGACCCTCCTGGGTCCCAGTTTCTCCATCTAGTCAGTGAAACTACACCTGGCTTGCAAGGCTGCTCTAAAGATTAAATGAGAGAACGTAAAATGTACAAAATATTTACTCATCACTAAAACGTTTAGGTATTCAGCCTTTCCCTTAGAGAAAAGAGAGAGCAGCAGGGCGGAGAGACTGGGAGAATAAGGGATGTAAACCAACAGCCTAAGTTAAAGTCTTACATTTAGGAAAATTACAGAAAGGATTCTTAAGGACAATTTTCATCTCTACACCATTTATTTTCTGAAATTACAACAAGGTGCCAATATCAAAGGTACACTACCTTCCTTTTATCTGATGAACTTAATGGAGAAAGAACGAACAGGACACGCAAAGGTGACATTGGCAGGATGAAGTATTAAACAGAGAAACTGTGAGCACAGACAAACTCATTATTAAAACAATCTAGGAGGATACACTTCATGATCTTGAGGAAACTCAAGTTCCAGCTAATTTGGAATAGACTGTCCAGGCCAGAAGATAAATGTGATTTTTTTTTTTTCCAATGAGCCATCTTCTTTGGGTTAAGGTGGCTTCCTGATTTTTCCTGATTTTTCCTTAAATGCAAATCGAACCACTGGGATCTTGATCTCTTGGAGGGAGCTGATTAACTCTCCCTTTATAGGGAAGCAGCCTCGTACCGGAGAAACAGAGCACTGAGGACTCATGTGCAGTGTGGATCAAATTCCAGGTCTGCCTCTTCTGAGCTGTGTGTCAATAGGCCAGTGCACTGCCTCTCTGAGCTTCAGCCTCCTCTGTGGAGTGCAGACATTAATAGTACCTGCTTCACAGATTTATGAACATTAAATGATGCCTTTTAAAACACTGCAAGGTGCCCAGCACATGGCAGGAGTATTATTAAACACACATTTCTGCTCTTCTAATCAGTTAGATGATAACATAAATGTCCAGCCTGCCCTTGGCTCCAGAGCTTAAGAAACTTGCTCAGGGTCACACAGCTAGTAAACAGGAGAACTAGAAAGGGGCCCAACCCTGCATATTCTCTACTACACCAGCCTTGTGGGGTCTCCTGTGTGCTGCTGCTGGGGCTGCGGCTGTGGAACCCATCTGACCTGGACCTGCCCTTGACAGGCTCACAGTCTAAAGAAGCAGAGATGAGGACGCATATACCGGACCACCAGGCTGGGAACTGTGGTCACCTCCGGAGCTGTGAGGGAGCTGGGAAAGGCCGACTGCTTTACCAGGGCGAGGGTGGACTGGGGAGGCAGGAGCACAGGACGATTACTCCACACTACACGTGGAAGAGAGCACCTGGGACCTGGCACAGTGGGGACCCATGAACTGTCGGATAGATGGACATACAAGAGGGACAGATGATGAAGGATGAAAGGAAGCTGGTTGGCTCCCTGAGAGTGTTGGATGCAGAGATGGAACAAGATGGTCCAGTGAAGGAGATGATGGAGGGTGAGTAACAGAGAGCATGGATGGGTGAACAGGAGATTGGGTGAGTGGGTGGAAAGGTGGATGGGCGGCTGGGCAGGTGGACAGATGATGGGGAGGTGGCTGGACTGGTGAACGGGTGAGTGAAGTTGTATGGGTGGACCGGTGACACCAGGTGGGTAGATGGATGGATGGGAGAGTGGATGGTATGAAGGAGGGATGGATGGGGATGGTGGTTTGGAGGGGTGGATGAAGAGAAAGACTGGGGAATGAAGGAGTCCATGACTTGACTAAGTGGCTGAGCGAGAAAGTTAAGAGGAAAGCAGAAAATCACTCGTGCCTTGGGTTGTGGTTACTTACCAGGCTACGGGGACCAGCGGGGGCCTTGCTGAGCGCTCTCTCCCCGGGCGCCTGGGCTCCCAGCTCCCCTCGCAGGCTCTCGTTGTGCTGGGTGAGCTCCTCCACCTGGGCCTGCAGGCCGATCTCCGACAGCTTCAGTCCAAAGATGCAGCAGCGCAGCTCTTCCAGCTGCCCGCGGAGCCGCCGCTCGGTGGCGCGCTGCTCCCGCAGCCGGCGCGCCGCCTGGTCCCGCTCGCGCTCGCCGCGCTCGGCCCTGGCTCGCAGCGCGCGCAGCTCCGCCGCCCCTTCGGGGACGCCCCGGAGGTCGCCCGGGCCGGAGGATCGGGGGCCGCCGGGGTTCGGGGCGTCCAGCTCGGCCAGCAGGAGGCCGGCGGCGCGGCAGAGGCGCCGCACATCCAGCTCCAGCCGCTGCACCTGCGCCCGCAGGACGCGCTCCTGCTCGCGCACCAGGCGCAGCTGGCGCCGCTGGATCCGCCGGCCGCTCTCCAGGGCCGCCGCCTGCCGCCCCAACGCCGCGTCCTTGCGCCGCAGCCGCTCCCGCAGCCGCCGCAGCCGCCACCGCTGCCGCCTGGCCGCGCGCTCCTTCTCCTGAACCTACGGGTTGGCGGTGGAAGAGGGAGTCAGGAAGGCGGCCCGAGGTCTCACCAAGCCTATCTTTATTTGAAACTTCGATATGTTGTTGTTCAGCGTGCCTTTTCTTTTCGCATTAATTTTTGCATTAAAATATTACTTCGAACATTATTTATCTCAATGACGGTTACTGGCGCCCTCTTAAATGTTGCCCAGACGCAAGTGCCTTCCTTCACGTCCTCTTGAGCTCCAAGGACAAGGGCTCAGGGAAACTTGGTCAGGATGGGAATGGGTTGGTGCACACTGCGAAGGCCAGTGGTTCCAACACGGAGTATCCCCACACCAGTTTGAAAAGAGCTGTCACCTGGAACCCCCTGGGTGTCGCTTCTTCCACGTCAGAACCTCCCAGATCTCTCTGTTGCTCAGTGCCTAAACGGACCCTGCCTGGTCCAGTAAGGGTCAGCTGAAAACCGTGACTTCTGGCCGAGACAAGATCGACAGTGTCACAGCAGCCATTCCTTACTGTGAATATGACCCCGGGAGCTACTGAGAAATGAACTTCAGAATGTCAATGGGCTAAAAGTCACTGATACACTACGTGTCTGTCTCAAGGATTTTTGTTTCTGCATGGCTCCCTGCCTATCCGAGAACACATCTCCCTGTTCTTAAACCTTGACATCCCAGACCCATGGGCTATACACTGGACCAGGGTGACTCACTCACTGCAAAAAAAAAAAAAAAACAGGGTCCTGGCCTAAAATTCAGAATTAATTTATGCACACGGGTAGACCTGCCTTCCTGTTAAGATCTCTTTCAACCGTTAGTGCCTGCAGAAGACAAAACAAATAAAAGCAAAGGAGAAACAGGAAATCTGAGAACAGCTTGGCAGCCTTTGCTTTCAGGGGAAACTGCGGCAGAAGAAACTGGAGTCAGATTTCCTGCAAAGGCTGCCTGATGGTGCGAATCCTGTAGTCAGTGATGCTTAGAGCCCAGAGCTCCGTTACCTAGACGCGTCTACCTCGATCACCTTTGGAAGTGACCACAGGTCGCCACAGATATGAGACGTCTTTGTATGCAAATAATTACGGCAAATATAGTCAACAGTGGGGCAAATTGTCATTTGGCAGATATCAGGTACAAAGGGCAGAGTTCATGCACTCCTGGAAACTTGTTCTGAAATACAGATAGTTCCAGGGAGAGGTGGAGGGTTAGCACCTGGGCTGGGTTGAAGCTGGACCAAGTGGTCTCCGAGGGGGCCCTGAGCCAGCCCCCTCACCACTCTGAATGTCCACCCTTCACCTGGAAACTGTTTTGTGACAGGACGTTCCCAGGAGCATCCTGATGACAGGAGAACGGAATGCAAGACATGCGGGCCGCAGAACTGCAGGCCCTGCAGTGTCTGGAGCTCACTCTCAGCATTTCTCTGGCTTGTCGCCCTCACTTCTGTCTCCCCATCAAAGTATGAACCTCTGGTGCTTGCAGAGCTTTGCATATATTTTTCAAATTAATTTTATTTTTTTTGGCCATGCCACGAGGCATGAAGGAATCTTATTTCCCTGACTAGGGATCGAACTCATGCCCCCTGCAATGGAAGCACAGATTCTTTACCACTGGACCACCAGGTAAATCCCAGGACTGTGTATGCTTACCTGGGAAATCCTACATGCATATAAGGCTTTATTATAGGCTTTATTACAGGATTTTCTACAGAGAGATTACATGGTGGATGGCGGGAGCCCACACAACACCACTGTATCTCGGGTTAAAAAGTCCTGGATCTTGATGATGATGGCTTGTGAACCCAAGAGGACAGACTCAACTTTCTGCACCTAAAGTTCAATGTAAAGGGAGAAAGCAGCACTTGTGTGTCTCCCTGGTATCTCAAAGGCTAACTTCTATTTAACTGAACTTCTTATCTTCCCTGCTTCACTTCTGTTTCCTTTAAAAGCTAATCGATCTGGTGTTTTTCAAACTTTTTGGACTGCCTCCCACGGTAAGAAACATCTTTTAAGAACATGGCCCGTTATACACGTGGCTGCTGCTGCTGCTGCTGAGTCGCTTCAGTCGTGTCCGACTCTGTGCGACCCCAGAGACGGCAGCCCACCAGGCTCCCCCGTCCCTGGGATTCTCCAGGCATGAACACTGGAGTGGGTTGCCATTTCCTTCTCCAATGCATGAAAGTGAAAAGTGAAAGTGAAGTCACTCAGTTGTGCCCGACTCTTAGCGACCCCATGGACTGCAGCCTACCAGGCTCCTCCATCCATGGGATTTTCCAGGCAAGAGTACTGGAGTGGGGTGTCATTGCCTTGGCGTTGACAACTGGAACAAGCTTCACAAAACAGCACTCCTCTTCACACACATGATGCCCTTTCATATTTCCTAGTTAATTCAATCTTTAAATGCTGGTTGCAAGTTACAGAACTGATTCCACAACCCACTGGCAGGAGTCAACCTGCAATTTGACAATTGCTGTGCTCGCCTGTGAATAGCAATTTGCTAAAAGAGGATGCCTCTCAGGATCTTTCGGTCTCTGCCCACCAAGTCTCTGCTGTCTAGCCTTCGTCTTCTCTCCCCTGGAACACTTCAATAAAGACTAGTAATTACAAAAGCAACTAGTGCTATTTAAATCCCTACTGTTGTGAGTGTTTTACACATATTAACTGATGCTGAAGCTGAAGCTCCAGTACTTTAACCACCTGATGTGAAGAACTGACTCATTGGAAAAGACCCTGATGCTGGGAAAGACTGAAGGCAGGAGGAGAAGGAGACAACTGAGGATGAGATGGTGGGATGGCATCACTGACTCGATGGACGTGAGTCTGAGTGAACTCCAGGAGTTGATGATGGCCAGGGAGGCCTGGTGTGCTGTGATCCATGGGGTCACAAAGAGTCAGACACGACTGAGCGACTGAACTGAACTGAACTGAGGGAAGCCTGACATGCTGCAGTCCATGGGGTCGCAAAGAGTGGGACAGGACTGAGCTCTCTTAATGTGTGTGTGTGCTTAGCTGCTTAGTTGTGAACGACTATTTGTAACCCCATGGAGCCTGTAGTCCACCAGGCTCCTCTGACCATGGGATCCTCCAGGCAAGAATATTGGAGTGGGTTGCCATTTCCTACTCCAAGGGAATCTTCCTGACTTAAGGATTGAATCTGTGTCTCTTGCATTTCCTTCACTGGCAGGTGGATTCTTTACCACTGCACTACTGGGAAAGCCTAACTCCCTTAAACCAGACAATTTAGGAAGGTTGGTGCTGTATCATTCCCATTTCGCAGATGGAGGAAACTGAGACCCAGAGAGGTTAAGTCACCTGGCCTACATCACAGAGCTTGTGAGTGGCAGACCAGGGTTTGGCTCCAGACATATGCCTCCAGAGTCAACTCCCTTAACCACCCACTTCTCCCGTTATGTTCTAACTTGCCCCCTCCGTACGTCACCTCTCTTTCCCATTCGATTAGCGTGATATCCCCGAAACCCTGAGTTGAGCCTCTCCAGTCCTACTCCCCCTTGGCTTCCAGACTTTGGTTCACGCCATGGTTCTGACGATTTGTCCTCCTTGGGACCCTCCTGTCTCAACTCCCGGTCCTGCTACGTTCTTCCATACCTCCGTATGGAAGGTATACCTTCCATACCTCCGTGCCTCGCCCAGGCTCTTACCCACCCTCGCATGCTGTTTCGCAAGGCCCAACTCGCAGGGCCCAGATCGCCGCAGCCTTCCCCACTTCCGAAAGCACGCTGCTGCCTGCACGTTTCCTCATGGCTCCACCACCCGGTTTTGGAGTTACTTGTTTCCCATCTTTGTCCCGCCCACAAGCCAGCTCCTGAAGGCAGAGACCTGGCATCAGTCCTTCTCCTTGTCCTTAGGCCAGAGCTGGCTGCCGTGATGTCAGGCACCAACCCCACAGAAATGAACCTCTGGCCAGACCTCCTAGTGGGTGCATAGCTCCCACAGGCCACCCAGCGGACCCCAGCCAGAGGCCTGTGAGGGGACAGGGCAGGACGTGAGCCCCATTTTACAGATGTGGCAGTTGAGGCCCAGGGAAGTCACGTGACCTGGACCAGGTCCAGTGGCCCCTGCCTGCACTGCTAGAATGAGGACCCTTCTCACCGCTCCTGTCTGGCTCTCCAGGCCCGCCCCATGGTCTATATTCAGGCGCAGCTNGCCTGTGAGGGGACAGGGCAGGACGTGAGCCCCATTTTACAGATGTGGCAGTTGAGGCCCAGGGAAGTCACGTGACCTGGACCAGGTCCAGTGGCCCCTGCCTGCACTGCTAGAATGAGGACCCTTCTCACCGCTCCTGTCTGGCTCTCCAGGCCCGCCCCATGGTCTATATTCAGGCGCAGCTGCTACCACGTCCAAACCCATAGGGTGACTCTGCTGGGACAAGAAAAAAGTGCCTGAAAGGAGGAGGGGCTGTGTACCTGGCTGGCAAGCTCCCCCTGCAGTGCGTCCAGCTGCTCCTGGGCCCGGAGAGAGGCCCTTCGCTCCTGGAACACACGCGTGCTCAGCTGGTCCACCTTCTGGAGGAGGTTCCTCTCCGACAGCTCCAGCTCCTGTATCCTGCGCATCAAAGCAGCAAAGCGCTTACTCAGTGTTGAGTCCTGCCCCGGCCACAGGTGCAAGGCCTTGCACCAAGGCCACAGAAGCAGTGCCCAGAACCAAGGACACCTCTGAGGCTAATTGAGCCCCTTTGTAACTGTTGCCCAAAAGCCCCCTGATCACCACGAACAAGCTTGCTGACTCCCAGTTAGGCAAAGATGCCCAATCCAGTAAACACCCTATCACGCCCCAACCAGTCACCTAACACCAGCCTTCCAGCAGCAATGGTCTTTGTCTTGAGGCTATAAACATTGGCTATTGACCCACGAAAACTGTTGACTCTCCCTGGCCCGTCAGGAGTCGTAGGCCCTCTGCACTCACAGCGATCACCTTATACTTGCTCTTTGTTCCTAATACACTCACTCTTTTCTGTGGTACTCTGCGTCTGAAAATTCTTTCCCAACCCATGCTCAGACTGCCCCAACACGCAGGATGCAGTAAGCGCAGCCGAAGGCTTTCATAGACACTGGGATCATCTTGTTTTTTCCTTCTGTTTTTTGGTCAATTTGATATTCAGACCAAAAATGACATTTTTTTGTTTAAAAAAAAAAGAGGAGGGGGGGGGAATGCCGGGAGCCAGTGTGAGGAATCCCACCTGTAATGAGAGGAAAATTAAGTTTTTTGCTAAACCCTTGAGAGCAGGTTTTTATCTCATGTAACATGGCAGGNAAAGACCCTGATGCTAGGAAAGATTGAAGGTAGGAGGAGAAGGGGATGACAGAGGATGAGATGGTTGGATGGCATCACCAACTCAATGGACATGAGTTTGAGTAAGCTCCGGGAGTTGGTGATGGACAGGGAGGCCTGGTGTGCTGCAGTCTATGGGGTCACAAAGAGTTGAACACGACTGAGTAACTGAACTGAACTGAACTGAACGATTAAGCCTGTGAATACTTGTCGAGCACATAAATAGTACCTTGCCCAGAGCAAGCACTCAACAAGTGTTCAGTTAATATTAATTTTGTTGCATGTAGGTTGGAAGTGAATTTGCAACAATGACGGTGTTATGGTGGTGTGAGTGGGGTTCTTTTTCTCAAATTTCTAACACTGTGGTTGCATTAGTTTTACCATAAATACTTTTAAATTTTAACTCTTTAATGGAAGTGAGATCCAAAGTACACTATCGATCCTTTACTGTGCCTTACCTGGAGGAAATCCATGGTGACATTAGCCTGAAGTCTATATTCACAATTGTGTGTTCAGACCCTGGCTTCAGCTCTTAGTGACCCTGGATAATGTACTCCATCCTCTGAGCCTCAGTTTCCCCATCTGGGAAAGGGGCTCATATCACTTTGTGTGTCACAGGGTTCAAGATACAGCTATCTCCAGCCGTGTGTGGGAGGACATGCACTGTGGCCCAGGCCACAGGTTCTTGGTAAGCCTTAACTCTTTTTCTCCGAACCCTTGCCACGGATCTTGCTTTCCCTTCCACCCTGCTTCTGGGGGACACAGCCTACATTTGGGAAAGGGAATGGCTACAGAGGACATGAGAACTGAGGACCCAGACCACATTTCCCCATAGGTGGTACAGGATACCCCCCTTCCCAGGATGGCCTCACCCCAGCCCCAGCCACAGAGGCCCTTCCGCTCCATCACTCATGGTGTCTCCAGGCTATCTGTCTCTTCCTCACATGGAAGGGTCTCCTCTGGCAGGGGTTTCCCACCCATCTTTTCCAGACCTCGTGACCTCATTTACACTGCCAGGTATAACCAGTTGTGGGTTATACCTTTATCTCTCTAGGCTGGGGCCCTGCCTTTTCCAGCTGTCAATCACTAGAACTTGTGTTTTAGACTGTGTGTGTGTGTGTGTTAGTCACTCAGTCATGTCCAATTCTTTATGACCCCATGGACTGTAGCCTGCCAGGTTCCTCTGTCCATGGAATTCTCTAGGCAAAAATACTGGAATGGGTAGCCATTCCCTCCTCCAGGAAATCTTCCTGACAACCCAGGGATCAAGCCCAGGTTTCCCGCATAGCAGGCAGATTCTTGACTGTCTGAGCCACCAGAGAAGCCCCTTGGACCAAATATATACCCTGAAATTCATATATTGAAGTTAGCTAAGCCCAGTACCCTAAAATGTGACTGTATTTGGAGACAGAGTTTTTTTTAAAGAGGTGATTTAGTTAAAATGAGGTCATTAGGATGAGCTTTGCTCCCCTTTGACTGGTATCCTTAAAAGAAGAGGAGACCAACATGCACGGAAGACACAGAGAGAAGGCAGACGCCATCAGGCAAGGGAGCACAGTCTCAGAGAAACCAGCCCTGCCCACACCTTAATCTTTGACTTCCAACCTCCAAGACTAGGTGTCAGACAAGAACATAGGCTTTGGATAACGACCTGGATTCAAATGCCCCACCTCTGGACCACGTTGCTTCCATTAGAAAATAGAGCCTATGCCAGGAGGTTCAGCTATTTTCATGCTGTGCTGTGCTCAGTTGAGTCCAACCCTTTGCAACCCCATAGACTGCAGCCCACCAGGTTCCTCTGGCCATGGGATTTCAGCAGGCAAGAATACTGGAGTGGGTTGCCATTTCCTCCTCCAGGAGACCTTCCTCAACCAGAGAGGAGATCGAACCCAGGTCTCTTGCATCTCCTGCCCTGGCAGGCAGATTCTTCACCACTGAACCACCTGGGAAGCCAAGAGGCTCAGCAGTGAGAATCAAACAAACACAGGGAATCTGCTACAGAGATGACAGAAGAGATGAAAGGCCAGACAGAGCGGACAGGCAACCCAGAGGGTAGCCACCACGGGGGCCACTCTGCCCCTGGGGCTGGAAGGACAGACAGAGAGAAGGTGGAGACACCAGAGCCCAGAAGCAGGACCGCAGAGGACGCCAAAGGCACGACTGAATGGCAGCCAATGTGGGAGATGTCACCCAGAGCAGAAGAGAGGCGGGAGAATCCTGACTTCTCCCTCCTCCTCCCTTCAGCGCCCCTCATTGGCTGGATCCACATGAGAACCAATGAGCAAGGGAGCCTGGGAAACAGGCTCAGTGCCTGTGGTACAGAGCAGAGGATGGGAAAGACAGAGGAGCCAGAGGCTGCGGTGGGCAGACTATGGAGCACTGACTGTTGTGCCTGCATCCTTAGCCATAGAATGGCTGCCCTGGTGGCTCACAGGGTAAAGAATCTGCCTGCCAATGCAGGAGACCCAGGAAAAATCCCTGGGTTGGGAAGATCCCCTGGAGAAGGGCATGGCAACCCACTCCAGTATTCTATCTTGCCTGAAGAATTCCACGGGCAGAGGATCCTGGCAGGCCATAGCCCATGGAGTCACATAGAGTCAGACATGACTGAGCGACTAGCACTTCCCTTTCCTTCAGCCACAGAAATGATTTAATACACCCTTCTACCACGATGAGGAGGCCCCAGGATTCATAACGTACACAAAGAAGAGGTCCAAAGGCTATATTTACCTGCTCCTCAGCCCAGACTCTGACATCACGTACTTGTCCACAGCTGCCAACAGCTTCTGCTCCGAGGATTCCCGCTGCTTCCTGAGCGTTCCCGTGTCCACGTCTGGGCTTCCGGCTGCTCCTTCAGGAAAACATCCCTGCTCCTCATCACTCTCCTCTACGTCGTGGAAGATCCAGGACGTGTCGATCTTCACATCGACATTCATTATATCAAACCCACCACTGCTGGGGGCTCTGACAACATAACTGAAACTTTTTTCAGTCCGTCCTTTGGCGTTCGGCTCCATCCTGTACATGGTGCATCGGCCAAGACTGAATAAAATTAAGTGAATCTGCAACACTGACTTTCTGGAGATTTCCAGGTGGCTGCGGAGGCTTGATTGTGCAGGAAAATATCCTTTGAGGAGGGCAAGAACAGCTGGATTATGTATGAGTGGGAGACTTGGGTTTCACCTGCACAAACGTCATACAATATGAATGAAAGCCTCTCGTTTTACAAGCCAGCATGCCCACACTCATCCAAAGCAGAAAAGCCACTTGGAGTTGCAAACTGAATAATGTGTACAAAGAGGTAAAATAAAATTTCCAGGCAGAACCAGGAGAGTGTTAGAGAAAACTCAAGTTTTCACCCAGCAGTAAATGATGTTCTAAACTTCCTTTCTGAGTCCAGCAAACATTTATCACTGGCTTGGAGTTGACTAGGCGGAGGGGAAGGGAAACTAGCACTGCACCGGGCTATCTTGCCTACCTTAGTCCAGTTCTCCTGATAACCCTGTGAGATGGGCATTTTCTGAGCCATTTTATAGATGACATGATGAAACAGAGGCTCTGGAAGGTAGAAGAGCTTATTCAGGCCTCACAGATGGGCAGTGGCAGAGTCAGGATTCAAATCCAAGCCTGGCTCCAAAACTCGAGGGGCTGGGCTTCCCTGGTGGCTCAGTGGTAAAGAATCCAGCTTCCAAGGCAGGAGATATAGGTTTGATCCTTGATCTGGGAGGATCCCACACGCCACAGAGCAACTGAGCCCATGTGCCACAACTACTGAGTCCATGTGCCCTAGAGCCTGTGCTTGACAACAAGAGAATCCACTGGAATGAGAAGCCCAGGTACCACTAACTAGAGAGTAGCCGCTGCTCTCCACAACTAGAGGAAAGCCCATGTGGCAGTGAAGACCCAGAACAGCCAAATAAATATTAAAAAAAAAAAAAAAAAAAAAAAAGC
>SJYA01000974.1:8581-33461 GCA_006410615.1 Neotragus moschatus | reverse complement strand
TCTAGGGGAGGGGTGAGGCATAAGGGTGTAAGAGGAGGGGTAAGGTGTGAGGGGAGGGGTAAGGTGTGTGGGGGGGTGAGGTGTGAAAGGAGGGGTGAGGTGTAAGGGTGTAAGAGGAGGGGTGAGGTGTGAGGGGAGGGGTGAGGTGTGAAGGGAGGGGTGAGGTATAAAGGTGTAAGGGGAGAGGTGAAGTGTAAGAAGAGGAGTGAGATGTAAGGGGAGGGGTGAGGTATGAGGAGAGGGGTGAGGTGTAAGGGTGACAGGGAGAGGTAAGATGTGAGGGGGGTGAGATGTGAAAGGAGGGATGAGGTGTGAAAGGAGGGGTGAGGTGTAAAGGTGTAAGGGGAAGGGTGGGNAGAAGAGGAGTGAGATGTAAGGGGAGGGGTGAGGTATGAGGAGAGGGGTGAGGTGTAAGGGTGACAGGGAGAGGTAAGATGTGAGGGGGGTGAGATGTGAAAGGAGGGATGAGGTGTGAAAGGAGGGGTGAGGTGTAAAGGTGTAAGGGGAAGGGTGGGATGTGAGGGAAGGGGTGAGGTGTAAGGGTGTAAGAGGTGGGGTGAGGTGTGAGGAGAGGGGGAGGTTTAAGGGTGTGACGGAAGGAGTGGTGTGAGGGGAGGGGTGAGGTGTGAATGGAGGGATGAGGTGTGAGGGAAGGGGTGAGGCATGAGGGTGTAAGAGGAGGGGTGAGGCATGAGGAGAGAGGTGAGGATGAGGAGTGGGATGCTGGGCACTTAATCAGCATGGCATAGTGTGACATTCCTGTATCAGGAACTTGACCTGGGCTCTCTCTTCACCCCGAGTAGATCTGTTCGAAGGCAGGTGGTAAAGGGTGGACCCAAGCCTGCTCCTCTCTGAGTGAAAGACTAACTTGGGTTCAGTTGACTCTGTAGCTCTTCTGCCCTGGAAACCACACTTGCACAGAAGATCAGCTGCCTTGCTAGGCAACAACCACACCAGCAGCCCTGAGCCCTGTGCCTCACCCGGGCTCGCGGACAGCTGTGGTTGGCCTCTGAGAACATGAGTACGCACCTGGTGCACCACCGGAGCTCTGAGGCCTGCTGAGTTCAGTGGCTCTTGTGATTGGGCCTGTCCCTGGCAGGAACCTTGGAGGCAATGCTTAGGACTGTCACAAGAAGTGCTGGCTCTTGTTGAGGACTTTGGGCTTCTAAGCCAGGGCAGCTTCCACGCCTGGCTGTGTAAGTCTCGCTCTCTTGCACCTGGACTTTCTCCTGGGGGCCAAAGAGAATGGCCCCTGGCCCCTTGTGGGCCTTAAGGTCTCCTTTGAGGACAACTCCCACAAGGGTGTGTTCACTGCTATCTGCTACAGCTCCCTCCAGTGTCTAAGAGTCTTCGGGTCTGTCTAGTTGTACCCAAAGAAAACCTTTTGTGAGGTGCTGTGTGTGAATATCACCCCCATTCCACAGACAGAAAAAATTAAGACTGAGGGGCAAGGATTTTGCCAAGTGTCCACTGCAGGGGAGTGGCAGGTCTGGGAGTGGATCTGGATGGGTCTGACATCAAAGCCACCATCGTTCACATCCTCTTGTCTGAGTGGGAGAGCTGAGTAGACAGAAGTGTGGGGCAGGACAGAAGACCACACTCCTGCAGCAGGGAGGTGATGGGTGCTCTGTGCTGTGGGTCCAGATTCCCAGGGACCTTGCATGCCTCCCGGACTTGCACTGCTAAGTTAGCAAAGCAAGGCTTCTCTGTGCTTCTTTGGCTCCAGAGAAAGCAGGTGTGCTTTTTCATTTTTGTTCCTTGTGTGGTTCTACATTCCCATTGCTACCTGGAGTGCTCAGATGCCTGCTTTTTCCAAGCAGAGACATCAGTTCATTTGCTTTTGGTCATCAGATGCTGGAAAGTCATGGGGCTGGTGTGGTGGTGCTTTGGGTTTAGATTTCAAAAGAGGAATGGTAGCTTCTCAGCTGTCTTGGGTGTCTGTTTGCTTAGAGCCCCCTAATCCTTTGGTTTGGTCTGAGCATCCCTCTCTGTCTGGCTGGATGCCCCTTCTGTACTGAGATCCATGTTCTCCATCCGTGGGTCTGTACTTCTGAGAACTTTCAGCTCTTTTCTTAGATTCTCCTCCCCTCCTCAGTTCCTCCAGTGGCCTGAATTTCAGTCATTTAAGTTTTCTCCAAAGGTTATTCTCACTGAAAATTACAGGATTGCTGTTGCAGTCCAGCAAACACAGAGCAGTGAATCTTTCCCTCCTTGGGATCAAACCATCCTTGCCTTCGGGTGCTTCTTTCAATAAGACGTGGCTTTCCTCTCCTTCACAGCCATTACCTTCTATTTCACTTGATCTATTTTCATTCCAAAAGTCTTCCTTCCAAGAGCTTGGGAGGGGGCAGTCATATGAGCAGGTGTCTTCTCCTGGAGATGCTCCCACACCCACCCACTCACTGCAACACCACCCAAAAGGGACTTCTTTTTCTCTGGGATTCCCTCCTAGACTTGCCTCCCACTAGCTGGTGTCCTGCCCTCCTGAGCTGCCCCACTCCATCTGTTCTCCTGAGAGGCTTGATGCAGAGGTGGGTCTCCTGAGATCAGGAAGGGCTGCCTCCTTCTCTCCAGTTTTAAAAGAGCAGACTTGGTCTCAGACCACGGTAGAAGGAGCCTCAGTCCTCACAGGCTCTCCAGGGAATCACTTCAAACACGGTATTTCTTCCTTGCCAACCCCTTGCAAATGACAACCCAGGTGCGAGACAGCCCAAGGGTGGTCTGGGTGGGGGCTCTATCCACCTCTCAGTCCTTGTTCTACTGTGACCCCAAGTGCAGTAAGGCTCTGGAACTTTCACTGTGTCATATCCATAAGAGTGATGGAGCCTGTGGCTTCCCCCTTGTAAATCTGAGGTCCTGGAATCCACCATCCACAATGGGTGAGGCTCCAGCTGTCTCTCTCTGGCCTCCAGCTGCTGAATCCAGATGCACATGGACCTGGAGGGCTTTGGTGAACGGGTCTTGACGTTGCGTTCAGATCACAGGGACATTTTCAAGTCACTCTGGCTGACAGACTCTGGGATGCACAGGGCACAGCTCATGGAGACATATGTATACAGTCAGTGTCTAGCCGGGCACATACACCACGGCTGGGGAGGCATGCCGTGTGGGGACAAGGACGCGGGTCTGTCCCGAGACAGTGCAGCGGCTCTCCAATCAAACAGTTTCTAGTAATTGCACTTAGTTTCCTGGTATTCGGGTCTCTGCCCTTCGGGCTCTTGGAGGTGCCACAGCAGGGACTCAGATGTGGCCCTGAGCTTGACAAATTCCCCTTGGTCCCTGCAGAGCTCCTACAGCTGACCCAGCCAGGACCTAGCGGTAGATCCTAAATGCCTCCCCTTTGGACTGTCATCAAGTATCCACAAATTTTGGTTTCAGTCTCTGGGCTTGGAATAGCTTGTTTTGCTGTCGAATTTTGGTTTGAGTGGGGTCGGGGTTGCCATAGGACTCAGTTTATTCCATAAGCTTTTTTTCTATCCTGGAAAATTAAAAAATAATTGGAAATGACACAAGAAGCCAGGGTTAGGATGGCTAGAGAAATCCCTGCTTATCTGTCCTCACCTTACCCCACCATTGTCCCGAACCCTCCAGCCAGGCCCCCTGAGGGACTTTCCCCAACAATCCAGGAAAAGAGGAAATGGGGTTCAGATGGCCTGTCCTCCTGCACCCACCCCAACCTGCTATAGTGGCCCCCACTCTGGTCTGATGAAACCTGGGGTCTTTCCTTTACTTGCCACACAAGCACTGAATGAACATCAATCACATGCCAAGTGCTGCCCTAGGACTGGGCACAGAGGACATGAGGAAAAGCCCTCAGGTGCAAGGGTTGGGCATCAGGCAGGGACACAGTGTCTGAGCTCAGTCTGGGGGTCCAGGCAGCTGGTGGGCTGTGGGCATCCCTGGAGCTCACAGGGCCTTCACCTGGGCTGGACTCAGGGGGCAGAACTCTAGATTCTAGGGGCCTTGGCAGTCCCTAGTCCATGGTAGGCACTCAGAACAGGGAGAAAGGGGGTAGGCCTGGGTGCCAAAGCAGGAACTCAGTGTGAGACAGGCAGGGCCCAATGATTAGAGGAGGACCAGCTGCTAGGATGGCATCAAAACCAGATCTGCGGTCAAGGGCAGGGCAGGGGGAGAGGCAAGGGGCTTGGGGTCTTTACACAGGCTTCCTGGGCATTTTGCATGCAGGTCATGGACTCCTGCAGACCCCTGACCCCAGAAGTCAACTCTTTGGTGAATTTACTGGCCCACGGGAAATAGAGAGCCTATAGTGGACCATACGGTGAATTTATTGGTTCACAAGCAATAGAGAGAACCAAAAACCAAAGCCAAAACAGAGAGGACCTTTGGACAAAACCGTAACCACCTTTTCAAGATGAAACAACAATAGGGTGACAACCAGTTCTCCACTGTCCAGCCTTATTCACTGAGAACTCCCCAATCTCCCTCCCAGGGGTGGAACGTGCCAGTGGCCTCCAGATGCCTTTGGCCCAGTGGGCCTGACATTGAGCAATCTATCACAAGGCCACCTTCCACCTCAGTGGAAGTCCTAAAGTAACAGTCCTAAAGGAATGTTATGGTCAGAGTTGGGAGAAAAATCTCCTTTTTAGAAAATATGAGTGAAAATGAAGGGATACCAACCCGAGTTCTTGGCTCACTGACGTCATCAAGGCCACAGAATGAATGCTAGTGAGAAAAACAAAAAAAGGAACAAAAACTATAAAATAAGACCAAAAGAAAATGAGGAGGGGGGAAGAAAAGAAAGAAAGATGTAAGAAGTGTAGTATGGAGCTCAATGACAGCATTTCACAAGAACTAGGGCACTGGGGTTGGTTTNGACGTCATCAAGGCCACAGAATGAATGCTAGTGAGAAAAACAAAAAAAGGAACAAAAACTATAAAATAAGACCAAAAGAAAATGAGGAGGGGGGAAGAAAAGAAAGAAAGATGTAAGAAGTGTAGTATGGAGCTCAATGACAGCATTTCACAAGAACTAGGGCACTGGGGTTGGTTTTGGAAAGAGACACAAGCAGTCAGTGGGCTTTAGAAGCTGATTCCACCTGAGAAACCCATTCTGCGGGATTCATTGCCCAGGGTGGGTTATCCTCACACAGTCCGCAAACATCTGGCTAATACAGACGGGGGAGATGTACACCATAGTGAAAGTGGTAGCCACTCAGTCATGTCTGACTCTTTGTGACCCCATGGACTACGTAGCTCGCCAGGCTCCTCTGTCTATGGGATTCTCCAGCCAAGAATAAAGGAGTGAACAGACATTCCCAGACCAGGAATTTTTGGTCCTGGGGTATGACTTTCTGAAGAATGCGGAAGGATAGTATACATCCAGGAGGAACCCTCTGATGGTCATGGTTGATGGTCCCACCAAAGGCGGGGCATGACGTGCATACAAAGATCAAGGGAGACTCCACCCAGGTCCCAGGCCACCCAGTCCCACCAGAAGACAAACAGAACCCCTCCCCCTCCCCCATCCCTGCCAGGGTCCACTCTTCCAAGAGATTCATTGTTTAAAATCTTTTATGCCATTGGTTTATCTGCTTTAAAAAGAAAACAAAATATCAGGGAAAAAAAAGTGGCCCTAAAGGAGTGGAAAATTGTACAGATCAGTTTGAAAATAGAGATCTCCCTTAGCTTATTTACAGCCTGACTTATTCCAAAAGAATTGCTGGTGATTCTTTTTGGAGATTAGGTTAGGAGAAACATGTCTGAATATTATCTGAGTTGTTTGAAAATAATTCATTGTTTTTTCCCCAAAATTTCAAGGTAATAGCTCCCCTAAATTGTTACTGAAAAAATGAAAAGACAGCCAACAAACAAATTTTAAACACATTTTAGGATCACTGGAAGTTAAAGCTAGAAGGAATATTTAGAATCACCTAGCTCTTGATTTTCTACATGGGGAAACTGAGACCTGAGGATGACGAGGTCCTTGCCGAGACCACCCTGCGGCATGTGGTAGGGAAAGAGTTCCTAACTGCTGACCACGGTGGCTGGAGTTATTTTTCCACCACCCCAGGCCATAGAAATCCTTGAAGAATCCTTGAGACCCCCTGGACTGCTCCAGTCCACGGGGTCACAAAGAGTCCGACAGACTGAGCAGCTAATACTTCCACTTCAACTTATCGTTAGGGCTTCCCAGGTGGCACTAGTGGAAAAGAATCCGCCTGAAATGCAGGAGATTCTGGTTCAATCCTGGGTTGGGAAGATACCCTGGAGACGGGAATGTCAGCCCACTCCAGTATTCTTGCCTGGGGAATCCCATGGACAGAGGAGCCTGGTGGGCTACAGTCCATGGGGTCGCAAAGAGTCCGACACGACTGAGCGACTAACACTTTTGCGTTCGGGGGGGGGGGGGGGGGGGTGAGCAGCTGTCTGATGGGGATTCTGCTGCTGCTAAGTTGCTTCAGTCCTGTCCGACCCTGTGCAACCCCCATGGACCGTAGCTGCCAGGCTCTGTCCATGGGGATTCTCTCCTGGCAAGAATACCAGAGTGGGTTGCCATGCCCTCCTCCAGGGAATCTTCCTGACCCAGGGATCGAACTCGAGTCTCCTGCATTGCAGGCAGATTCTTTACAGCTGAGCCACCAGGGAAGCCTGATGGGGACTCTAGGGGTGCTTAAACCAAATTCTTACGGGGTTTCCAGGGCATTGAGGCGAACCGGCCCAGATCCTCCAGCCATTACCCTCTGCTGCCCCCGTGAGGACACTGCCGGTTGTGCAGGCTGGGAGACCCTGGGGCTCCAGGTACAGGAGGGAAGACTCAAGGAAGGTGATTTAATCTGTGTAAACGCTGACTTTTAGGAGAGGAAGCTGGTGTGGCATCTGAAGAGCTGCTCTATCTCTTTGGGCCATTGTGTTCGGTTCCCTCTAGAAAGAGTGGGCTGTCATCCCATTTGCAGACAGCCCTCAATCTGCCCTCTGGTGGCCTTCGTGCCTTTGGCCCTGCTCTGTCCATGGAATGAGTCAGCTTCCTGTCTCCAAAGATCAGCCTCAGACACCTGAAGCCCAGAAATATCCTTTCTCCATCTTCTTTTCCAGGGTGGCAGCACATCATCCCTCAAGCTTTTTTGACGCAAGTTGTCCCCACAGACACCCCCACCTCCCGCAAGTTGGGGTCAGAGTCCATCACCTACTCCCAAACATGAGCTTACGTCTACAACATAAAATGTGCAATTGTGGATTTTCTGTGTGAGTGTGTTTGTGTGTGTGTGTGTGTTAGTCCATCAGTCATATCCAACTCTTTGTGACCCCATGGACTGTAGCCTGCCAGGCTCTCTGTCCATGGAATTTCCCAGGCAAAAATACTGGAGTGGGTAGCCATTCCCCTCTCCAGGGGATCTTCCCAACAACCCAGGGATCAACCCCAGGTCTCTGATATGGCAGGCAGATTCTTTACTGTCTAAGCCATCAGGGAAGTCTGGGTTTTCTATTCATCTGTTACTCATCCTGCAAACATTTGATGATGCCCTATTTCATGGCAAGAACTGTCTTGGACAAAGAGGTAAATAAAAGCTGGTCCCTGAACTCAAGGAAGTCCTGGCCACTCGGCAGATGAACAGGAAGTGGTAAGTGCCCTGACAAAGATGCCGCATATATGGACTCATTCAACTGTCTAGACCAGCAGTATGTGGCGGGAGCGCTGGTGGGGCGACTATGGAACCCCTGGAGACCTGGGTTATCCCTCCCCAGCTGTGGGATTGTGGACAAGTGTTTGAATCTTTCTCAGGCTCAGTGTCCTCACCTGTAAAATGGTGACAAACATAGGGGCCAGTGGGACTGGGCATCATCAGCCTCACTTCCTGCTGGAAGGAAGAGACTTCCCTGAAGGGAAGAACACTCATTGGTTCTAGGCATAACTGTCATTTAAGGAGAATGAGTCCATGAAGAAAGTCATCTCCCCCTTCCCAGTGAGGTAGTGTCAGAGGGGTTCAGACTTTCTTCCCTAGAAAAGTACTTATCTCTTGGACCGCCAGTATCGGGTACACGGGCAGAGAAGAGAGGGCTGAAGACAGAGCCTATTTTTAGAAGAGAATATTCCATGTGAGCGGTTCACGGAAAGAAGCCAGGGGCTGGTGCGAGCTCACACCACCTACCTTTTCCTCCAGTTCTTTCAGGTGTCGCTTCTGGATCTCCAGCTTATCCTCCAGTTCTCGGACTCTCTGCAACACATTAAGTTCTGTATCAGAAAAGGTAAAATTTCCAGGTTCAAATCTCACTCCTCATTGTTTGCCTAGTGTAGTGTGTAAGCAGCGACTCACTGGAAATGAGTCAGGATTGACTGAAGGCAGAAGGAGAAGAGGGCAGCAGAGATGGTTAGAGAGTATCACTGACTCAATGGACATGAGTCTGAGCAAACTCTGGGAGATAGTGGAGGACGGGAAAGCCAGGCATGCTGCAGTCCATGGGGTCAAAAAGTCAGACACAACTTAGCAACTGAACAACAACAATAAGCTGCTTAATACACAAACAGTAAGTTGGCAACTCGACTAACTTTTATATGTTGAACAGTCTTGTCTCTCCACCCCCTGAATCAAGACTGAGGGCCTCTTCAGCACTTAGGAGGCTCCTTCAGGCCCCCACATGACTCTATTCTGACCTCTCACTAAAAGTAGATTTTTGCCTGTTCTTGAAATGCATGGAAACAGATTGTACTCTTAGGGCAGGATCTTTTGAAAACATAAACATCAAGATCAGACCAAGATACGGAGGTGCCTTTGGGGCAGGTCAGTAAAGCTCATGGATTCAAAGCAGCACCAAATGACATGTCCAAGATTTATTTAGCTGGAGCCTGGGAGCAGAGGCAGAGGAGACGAGTGTTGATGGGGGGGCACGGCTGCAGCATCCACCCAGAGTCTTAGCAGGTTTAAGGATGACAAACTGTCCCCGTGAGCCTGGGCCATTCCTGGTTTTAGCACTGAACATCCAGAGTCTTGAGAAACTCATCAGTCCTGAGCCAACAGGGAGAGATGGCCACCTGCCTGGCTCTGTTCCCTGGGGTGCACAGCCACCGGTGTTCAGCGATTTATCAATCTGTTCCTTCCAGTTCCATGCAGCATCTCACCAGGAGTTCCGGCAGGTATGACCTTTTCCAGTTTCTCATGTGTCCAAGAGGGCTTCATCACCCAACAGGGTTGATACGCCAGGATAGCTACTAGCCTCACCAGTCCTGAATGCAGACGGACACCTCATTCCTTGGGAGAAGGCTTTCAGACTGAAGGCCAGGTGAGTCACATCAGCCTGAATTAAGCATGTAGAACCATCCTCAGGCCTGGAGAAACCTTATGCCCATATTACTAAACTCAGGTCAGCATCATCTGGAGGCCCTGTGGATCCCAGGGGCCCTGCCCCAGAGTTGCTGACTCATCAGTTCCAGGGTAGGGCCTGAGAAGCTGTGTTTCCCCACAGATTCCCAGGTGATGGGAACGCTGCTGGTCTGGGGATCCAACTCTGAGAATCACCACTGTGGGCACATGTGCCCACTCAGCAGGTTTGGCTCAACAGGCCCTGTGCCCAACTCAGCAGGTATGCCTCAATAGGCCTGGGGCCTTGAGGGGTTTGTGGTCCATCAGGTTCAGACAATGGAACGATGCAAATACATGGGCGATGCCCTGGATAAATACAGACATCACAGAGAAAGTCAAGTAGGGTAGGGAAAGGGAAGGGGTGTTATTTACATGGGGTCTCACAGAAGGTCAAGCTTGAGCAGAGAGGTGAGGGGGGTAAGGAATTGAGGTGTGGGCTGGGGGGCCCGGAGGAGGCACAGAACCCAGCCCATGGTGGTTTTCCAGATGCAGGAAAGGGGAAGGAATCCAGGCAGAAGGGGGTGCCAGAGGGCAGAGGGTCTGAATGTCCCAGTGAGAAGCCTTCTGGTGAGGAGCTTGCAGCTTTAGGGGTGTCATGGGGAGCTTGTGAAGGGTTTTAAGTAGGGAAATGGTGAGATTTTGATTTTGGAAAGATCACACTGGCAGCAAAATAGAGTGAATTGATAAAAAAAAGAAAGTGAAAGTCACTCAGTCGTCTCCGACTCTGTGACCCCATGCACTGTACAGTCCATGGAATTCTCCAGGCCAGAATACTGGAGTGAGTGGATAGGCTTTCTCTTCTCTAGGGGGTCTTCCCAACCCAGGGATCAAACCCAGGTGTCCTGCATTGCAGGTGGATTCTTTACCGGCTGAGCCACAAGGGAGGCCGGATTGATAAGGAAAAGACACCAAAAAAACCTTCCCTTAAATATGTGACCTTGGACACGTAATTCAGCCTCTCTGGCCTTGGTTTCCTTATCTGTAAATTGGAAGTAATAGTGTTGCCCACATCTGAGGATTTAGCAAATGAATCTGTGCAAAATGCTTAAAGTTGGCAGAGTATGTGCTCTATAAAGGAGACCGGATATGTTTCTAACCCTCTTCTACCTGAGGCAGACAGTGACCACTCCTCAGAGATTCCCTCGCAAGGTGGGGATCATCTAAGAATGAGCACGAACTCAGCTAGACTCTGGTTTGGATCCCGGGTCCCAAATTTACCAGCTGGTGGACTTTGGGGTGTCATGTAATCAGTTAATCTCTCTGTGGAATCCCTCCTCTGTAATAACTTCACGGTGACCCTGTGACTCTGGGGGTGAAATGGGCACCCAAGGAACACTGCCTTAGAAATCACAGTGCCACATGGAGGGGGGACAGCCTCTTATAGTTTTCGAAGGATTTGCAAAAATCTCCCAGGAACAACTTCCAGACTTTGAAAATCAGTCTGAGTTCCTTTGTATCATTTTTTTAGATCCCACATATAAGTGATGTCAGGTGGCATTTGTCTTTCTCTGAGTCACTTCAGACAGATATTACTTCTGTATAATAGTCTCTAGGTCCATCCATGCTGCTGCGAATGGCATTACTGCGTTCTTTTAATGGCTGAGTAATAGCCCATTACATGGATGCACCACATCGTCTTCACCCATCCCTCCCTCTGCTGATGGACACTTAGGCTGCTCCCATGTCCTGGCTATTGTAAAGAGTGCTGCCATGAACACTGGGGTACATGTATCTTTTCAGAGTATGGTTTTCTACGGATACATGTCCAGAATCGGAATTGCTGAGTCATATATACTTTGCCAACAAAGGTCTGTCTAGTCAAGGCTATGGTTTTTCCTGTGGTTATGTATGGATGTGAGAGTTGGACTGTGAAGAAAGCTGAGTGCCCAAGAATTGATGCTTTTGAACTGTGGTGTTGGAGAAGACTCTTGAGAGTCCCTTGGACTGCAAGGAGATCCAACCAGTCCNTGGAATTGCTGAGTCATATATACTTTGCCAACAAAGGTCTGTCTAGTCAAGGCTATGGTTTTTCCTGTGGTTATGTATGGATGTGAGAGTTGGACTGTGAAGAAAGCTGAGTGCCCAAGAATTGATGCTTTTGAACTGTGGTGTTGGAGAAGACTCTTGAGAGTCCCTTGGACTGCAAGGAGATCCAACCAGTCCATTCTGAAGGAGATCAGCCCTGGGTGTTCTTTGGAAGGACTGATGCTGAAGCTGAAACTCTAGTACTTTGGCCACCTCATGCGAAGACCTGACTCACTGGAAAAGACTCTGATGCTGGGAGGGATTGGGGGCAGGAGGAGAAGGGGCCAACAGAGGATGAGATGGCTGGATGGCATCACTGACTCGATGGACGTGAGTCTGAGTGAACTTCGGGAGCTGGTGATGGACAGGGAGCCCTGGCGTGCTGCGATTCATGGGGTCGAAAAGAGTTGGACACGACTGAGCAACTGAACTGAACTGATGGTAATTCTATGTATAGTTTTTGAAGGAACTTCCATACTGTTGTCCATAGTGGCTGTACAATTTACATTTCCACCAACAATGTAGGAGGGTTCCCTTTTCTGCATCTCCTCCCCAGATTTATTGTTTATAGATTTTTTTGACAATGGCCATTCTGACAAGTGTGAGGTGATACCTCATTGTAATTCTGATTTGCATTTCTCTAATAATTAGTGATGTTGATCATCTTTTCATGTGCTCTTTGGCCATCTGTATGTCTTCTTTGGAGAAATGTCTATTTAGATCATTTGTCCATTTTTTTGAACTTACTTACAAAACAGAGACAGACTCACAGACTTTGAAAACAAACTTATGGTTACCAAAGGGAAAAGTTGGGGTGGGAGGGATAAATGATGAGTTTGAGATTAACATATCCATATGAAATATATTATCAACAAAGACCTACTGTATAGCACAGGGAACTCTACTCGATATTATGTAATAAATTATACAAGAAAAGAATCTGAAAAAAGTGGATATATGTATATGTAAAACTGAATCACTCTGCTGTACTCCGGAAACTAATACAACAGTGTAAACCAACTATACCCCAATATAAAGTAAAAGGAAAAAAAAAGATTTAGTGAAAAAATTATTTTTATCTAAAAAGAAATCAGCCTGAGAATCTGACTCTCATTCTAGTCCTTCATGACTTTTTAGAAAAATACCCAGGGTCAGCCTCTCACCTGGTTATGGGAGGCTGGAAGGGGCAGTGTTTAAAAGAGTTTTGCCATCTGAGGACATCCCAGCTCTGCCACTTCCTGGCTGTGTAACTTTGGGCAAGTTGCTTACCCTCTCTGAGCCTCACTCACTTCACCTGTGAAACTGCATCAACCGCCCCCACTCAGAGGGTTGGTGTGAGCCTCAGTGAACCAACAGTTACGGAGCCTCCTCTAAGTGCCAGCACTGGTCTGTCTCCCTGCTCTGGAATATAAGCCTCAAGAGGGCAAGTGCTGTGTCTCCAGCCGGGAGAACAGTGCCTGGTAAGCCGATGTCAGAAAAGTTACAAACGGAAACAGTGTGACAGGGAGCAGGAAAAGCTGGAGAGAGAGGCAGCTGATGCATTTGTAGAGGTGAGCACCGGGCCCAGGGGTGTAAGGAGGTCAGGTTATCCAATCCAGGCTTCATCCTCTGGGCACTGGGTAGCCAGGGTGGGTCTTTGGGCAAGGGTGGTGCTGCGCTGTTAGGAAGTCTTCTGGGGTGCAGTGGATGGATTGGCAGGGGCAGAGGTTGTGGGGCTGGGGAGGGATAGGACAAAGCAAGTTGGCATGAGTGGATTAACTCCAATCTTCACTACAGCAGAACATGGAGTAAATGTGCCAAACGAGTCTGCTGGGAAACGGGCCATGTGCTGACTGGTTTTTTGCCCTCTGCATCCACTTTTCCCCTTAGTTAACAGCACTTGAAAAATAAAACGTCCATAGGAGTCACAGTGGTGACTTCACTGCATCCCGTGGGCTAGATGTAGGCAAGACCGCCGGGTGCAGCCTTCGGCACACTGGGATGTGTCCTTCTGGTCAAATGGGGCATCCGGTGCCCCAGGCTGGGTCAGATACGGCCGAGTGCTGCCAGAGCCCCTGACGGTGCTGTGCTGTGGTGTGCTGTGCTATGTTGTGTCGTGTCTTGTATGTGCTATATTGTGTCGTGCGCTGAAAGTTGTGTGGTGTACGTGTTGTGTGTGCTGCAGACATCAGACTGGCCCGGGGCCACGCCCATCAGAGGCGGCTCGCTCAGGAGCCACGCCCATCAGAGCTGGCTAGCTCGGTAGCTGGTGGGCAGATCACAGCAGCACAGGAGCCCAGCGGCTCCTGCAGGGGCAGCCCGAAGTCCCTTCGCCCAAATCAAGAATGGAATGAAGAGCTCGCGTTCATACCTCGTTACCCTTTCCCCTTTGGTCACGGCCCTTTCACTCCTCAACCAAATGCAGTCAGCTGTGCCTGCCCCGCCTTTTTCGCACTCAATGGGAATCCTCGCTTGCTTCTTAGTCCTAACCAGGGCCTCTGCTGCTTCGGACAGAAGGCACTTCTCCACCGGCTCCTTCTTCCAATTCTCTGTCTCCCTCTCCTTCGGTGTCATCGACTCCCACTGGTTATCTAGATCCTTCCTCACTGGCAGGATTCGTTATGAGCTGTAGGGCCTTCAGGCTAACCTTCCTGAATCTCGGCTTTCGCATCAGGGAAACGGAGGTAATCGTCCCACCCGCAGGAGTACAGTCGGGTAAGAGATCTAAGGCAGTGAGCCTCCAAGCCCTGCCAGACCCTGGGGCCGCCTCAGCTCCAGCAGCGCGATGGGTCTTGGGAACCAGGCCCCCGTGTGCTCAGCAGCACAAGAAGCTCACACAGGACGGTGCACACACTTAGGAATACATTAGGTGTTCAGACGTAACAAGTGATACAGCTTCCAGGTCCAGTCCTCAAAGCTGTCGTCATCACAAGATACAGCCCCAAAGTAAACCGGCCAGCCAGAGCCCCTGGTTACAAGAACCTGAGTTTAAACAGAAGACGGACGCTGGAGGAAGCGGGGACGGCTCGCTTTGGCAGGGTGGGGACCGTGTTCAAATGTATGATTAGAAACAGTGGGCGGTATAGTGTGCCCATGAGCAACACCCCCTCCATCACTGATCGCCGGGGCTATGAGGGCATCCACAGAAGACACCCCCACTTCACGGAAACCTGCTTTACGGCCAGCTCTCCAGCGAATGGGCCCTCAGAGGTGTCAGTGTGCTGACAGGGGGTATGAGGGGTGGAGAAGTGGGGCCATGGACAGTGGTGCCCAGAGGGGCGCCTGCTCCTACCTGCCAGGTCCTGTCACTACCTGCTGGCTCCTCCCCCTACCTGCCTGCCCCTCCTCCTACCCGCTGGGTCCCTCCCCTTACATGTCCATCCCCACCCCTACCTGCTGGATCCCTCCCCCTACCTACTGGACCCTTCCCTCTACCGGCCCCTCCCCCTACCGGCCTGCCCCACCACCTACTGGCTCCTCCCCCTACTTGCCTGTCCTTTCTCCTACTTGCTGGCAGATGTGTATAAGAGACAGCAGTGTAAACCAACTATACCCCAATATAAAGTAAAAGGAAAAAAAAAGATTTAGTGAAAAAATTATTTTTATCTAAAAAGAAATCAGCCTGAGAATCTGACTCTCATTCTAGTCCTTCATGACTTTTTAGAAAAATACCCAGGGTCAGCCTCTCACCTGGTTATGGGAGGCTGGAAGGGGCAGTGTTTAAAAGAGTTTTGCCATCTGAGGACATCCCAGCTCTGCCACTTCCTGGCTGTGTAACTTTGGGCAAGTTGCTTACCCTCTCTGAGCCTCACTCACTTCACCTGTGAAACTGCATCAACCGCCCCCACTCAGAGGGTTGGTGTGAGCCTCAGTGAACCAACAGTTACGGAGCCTCCTCTAAGTGCCAGCACTGGTCTGTCTCCCTGCTCTGGAATATAAGCCTCAAGAGGGCAAGTGCTGTGTCTCCAGCCGGGAGAACAGTGCCTGGTAAGCCGATGTCAGAAAAGTTACAAACGGAAACAGTGTGACAGGGAGCAGGAAAAGCTGGAGAGAGAGGCAGCTGATGCATTTGTAGAGGTGAGCACCGGGCCCAGGGGTGTAAGGAGGTCAGGTTATCCAATCCAGGCTTCATCCTCTGGGCACTGGGTAGCCAGGGTGGGTCTTTGGGCAAGGGTGGTGCTGCGCTGTTAGGAAGTCTTCTGGGGTGCAGTGGATGGATTGGCAGGGGCAGAGGTTGTGGGGCTGGGGAGGGATAGGACAAAGCAAGTTGGCATGAGTGGATTAACTCCAATCTTCACTACAGCAGAACATGGAGTAAATGTGCCAAACGAGTCTGCTGGGAAACGGGCCATGTGCTGACTGGTTTTTTGCCCTCTGCATCCACTTTTCCCCTTAGTTAACAGCACTTGAAAAATAAAACGTCCATAGGAGTCACAGTGGTGACTTCACTGCATCCCGTGGGCTAGATGTAGGCAAGACCGCCGGGTGCAGCCTTCGGCACACTGGGATGTGTCCTTCTGGTCAAATGGGGCATCCGGTGCCCCAGGCTGGGTCAGATACGGCCGAGTGCTGCCAGAGCCCCTGACGGTGCTGTGCTGTGGTGTGCTGTGCTATGTTGTGTCGTGTCTTGTATGTGCTATATTGTGTCGTGCGCTGAAAGTTGTGTGGTGTACGTGTTGTGTGTGCTGCAGACATCAGACTGGCCCGGGGCCACGCCCATCAGAGGCGGCTCGCTCAGGAGCCACGCCCATCAGAGCTGGCTAGCTCGGTAGCTGGTGGGCAGATCACAGCAGCACAGGAGCCCAGCGGCTCCTGCAGGGGCAGCCCGAAGTCCCTTCGCCCAAATCAAGAATGGAATGAAGAGCTCGCGTTCATACCTCGTTACCCTTTCCCCTTTGGTCACGGCCCTTTCACTCCTCAACCAAATGCAGTCAGCTGTGCCTGCCCCGCCTTTTTCGCACTCAATGGGAATCCTCGCTTGCTTCTTAGTCCTAACCAGGGCCTCTGCTGCTTCGGACAGAAGGCACTTCTCCACCGGCTCCTTCTTCCAATTCTCTGTCTCCCTCTCCTTCGGTGTCATCGACTCCCACTGGTTATCTAGATCCTTCCTCACTGGCAGGATTCGTTATGAGCTGTAGGGCCTTCAGGCTAACCTTCCTGAATCTCGGCTTTCGCATCAGGGAAACGGAGGTAATCGTCCCACCCGCAGGAGTACAGTCGGGTAAGAGATCTAAGGCAGTGAGCCTCCAAGCCCTGCCAGACCCTGGGGCCGCCTCAGCTCCAGCAGCGCGATGGGTCTTGGGAACCAGGCCCCCGTGTGCTCAGCAGCACAAGAAGCTCACACAGGACGGTGCACACACTTAGGAATACATTAGGTGTTCAGACGTAACAAGTGATACAGCTTCCAGGTCCAGTCCTCAAAGCTGTCGTCATCACAAGATACAGCCCCAAAGTAAACCGGCCAGCCAGAGCCCNCCCGCCCCCATCTGCTGGCCCCTTCTCCCTACCAGTCCCTCCCCACTTGCCTGCCCCACCCCTACCAGCTAGGCCCCTCCCACTGCCAGCCCCTCCCCTACCTGCTGGGCCTGCTGCAGCAGCTCCATGCGCTCCCGCAGGATCTGACTGTCGAACTCCCGGCTCTGCCGTAGGATCTGCCGGCGCAGCTTCTCCACGGCGGCCTGCAGGTCCTCCCGCTGGCCCTCGCTCAGCGCCTCGCTGGCCCTCCGCCCCGGCTCCTGTTGCAGCGCATCGTACAGCGTGGCCTCCAGCTCCTGGATTTTCTGAGCGATCCACATGACACAGACAGTGGGAGGTCACCAGGTGGGGAGGACAGGAAACCCCAGGACCCTGCAGCTGAGCGAGGCTGAGCTGGGGGATCTTGGGCGGGGTGAGGAGGCATGCAGGGGGGCCGAGCAGAGCGGGGTGGGGTGAAGGAGCCCCTTCCAGCCCCCTGCACATTTTTGAGAACATGTCTTACTCTATTCAATCAAGATGCTCTGCACTCTACAGATAAAGAAAAAATAGTCATAACCTCTCCTTAAAATATCTGATTCAAAGAGAGGTTTGATTGGACTCGTCTTTATTTTTATCCTTGGCTTCCAATTTACTGTCTCCAGCTTGGGAAACAAATCTCTTTTATCTGGAGTAGGGTGGGAAAATGTGTTCCAAATTGCAGGCACCTGGCGTTCGGCTGGCTCATTAGAAAAGCAAATTCAACCCCAAGCAACTGGGGGTAATGTCCTCATTGCTCCCTCCTCCCCGCAAAAAGCAAGACTCCTTTGGTTAGCAAAGCACATGAGAGATTAGTAGCCAATGGAGGGGATCTTTGTGAAAGCTCGGAGTTTTCATCCTGAGAGGAAGTTATTTCTTTTCAACTTCACGGTGAGACACTTAAATACAGTTAACTTATAGGAATATCTAGGGATGAAAGAGAGAAAGAAGTATTTCCTTCTCTTTTTCCTTAAATCCTACCTGAATCCCTTGCTAGGAGCAGCTCCTTCTTTTCCCAAGATGCTACCGACTAACAACCAGTTTTAATGGAAACTGCCAGGAAGAGGGAGGAGGTGGTATGAAGCAGGGGGTCAACACAGGTAGCCCTCTGTGCCTGTGGCCATCTGCTCCTGTAGCCGCCCCCATTTCAGCACAGCTGTGCTAACTCTGCAAGGGAATTCCAGGCCCGCCAGACCAATTTTAGCCAATAGGCATTGGCTTCCTCTCTCCCAATTCCAGCGATCAGCCCAGGAAACTAGAAGGTGGGAATGTGTCCACTGACACAGCCAAGGGGTGCCCGTGGAGCGGGAGCTTGCCTGTGCCGGCTGGCTGCCCCCCTTCAGCAGCTGAACTCCTAGGAGGCCCCCAAGTGGCCAGTTTAATTCCAGAAGCTCCACTGTGGCCCTGTGCCATCTCACTCTGCACGATGACAAAGGAACACAGGTGTGCGTCTGGCACCTGCTGTCCTCACTTCTGCCTGGGCACATGGCACTGCCACCCTCGGGATCATTTTACTTCCCTGGCTCTTCAGGTTAGCCTCACACTGATCACACCTCCAACCTCAACATGTCCCTGAAATCCCACTTGAGGCTCTGGAATAGTCTTTTTCCTTTTTTTTTTTTTTTTTGATGTGGATCATTTTAAAAATCTTTATTGAATTTGTTACAATTTTGCCCCTGTGGTTTATTCTGGTTTTCTGGCCTTGAGGCATATGGGATCTTAGCCCTCTGACCAGGGATAGAACCCACACCCCCTATAGGACCCACACCCCCTGCATTAAAAGGCAAAGTCTTAACCACTGGACTGCCAGAGAAGCTCCTGGAATGTTCCTTGGGTAAGAATGTTGCTTCTACCCAGCAACAGCATCAGCCTGCCCAGGGGTCTCCTCTACAGAACCAGGTTCTCAGGGTCCCCCAGAGCCTTTCTGCACACAGCACTTTGACAACCAAGGGTGGACACCAAGTTTCCCAGAGTGTGCTGGGGAACACCAGCCTTGCAAGATGTCCCTTGAGAAGAAGGCCCGAGAGCCTGTGAACTTGACATATGACTTTCTCTGTTCCTCTTGGAGTCTCAGCCCATTCTTAAGCATGTTAAGGAGCCAGAGGTCAACAAAATTACTCTCCTTTTTTTTTGGCCACAGGTTTCCATGTTATCCCCTGAAATAGTATTCCTCGGAACTTACTGGGGAAGCCCAGGGGAGGATAGAGATGGTGTATAATGCAGCAAGAAAGGGTATTTGCAAAAGGATGGAATCAAGATAGAATGCTGCTGCTGCTGCTGCTGCTGCTAAGTCGCTTCAGTCCAACTTTGTGTGACCCCATAGACGGCAGCCCACCAGGCTCCCCCGCCCTGGGATTCTCCAGGCAAGAACACTGGAGTGGGTTGCCATTTCCTTCTCCAATGCATGAAAGTGAAAAGTGAAAGTGAAGTCACTCCAGTCATGTCCGACTCTTAGCGACCCTATGGACTGCAGCTCACCAGGCTCCTCCATCCATGGGATTTTCCAGGCAAGAGTACTGGAGTGGGTGCCAGTGCCTTCTCCACAAGATAGAATAGATAGATAGAATCAAGGAAAACCCAAAAAAGCGAAAGAGAGGAAACAAAGAATGAACATGTTCTCATTTTTCAGTTGCTCTGACCACCATTACAACATTGTATGCCCAGAAATGACAACCGAGAGGAAAACGCCTTGTCTTGACGAGGCTAAAACCTTCCCGACCTTTGCAATCTGTGGCTTCTTGCCCTGGAGGTTCAAGCCTCCGGAACCTGGACATGAAGGGTCAAGGGTCAAAGGGAGGCTGACTAGCCTTCATGTCCAAAATGTCCTGCCTGTGCTAAGCCCAGCCTCCTGCTCTCTGTCTTTATGGAAGGGGGGATTGCAAGTTAATGTTTAGTTATTGATTCTGTATTTGTTAGGTGGAAACCCTCTTTGTCAAAAGATTTAGCTACAAATGATCTAGGCAAAGTCTTGCTCCAGATGTTGCTACTCACTGCTTCTTCCTGAAAAAGCAGCCTTGAGCTCAAATTTCTCTCTGACGTGGGGAACATCCAGGAAATGCCCCCTCAAAGCCATATGACCTATGAACCTGAGTGTGGTCCCTCCTTACACTCATCACCTGGAAGCCCACAACTGGTTCTGTGACCCAGGCTTGATGTTGCACAGAACCTCATGACAAACAATTCTTGTTCTGATGATCACCTGCCCTGCACTCACTGCTTTACCTCTGTGTTCTTTTTTTAAAAAGATATTTTTGCCATACCATGCAGCATGTGGGATCTTAGTTCCCCAACCAGGGATCAAAACCCATGCCCCTGCAGTGCAAGCGTGAGTCTTAACCACTGAACTGCCTGGGAAGTCCCACTTCTGTGTTCCTTTGTGACTGTCTCTTTTTGCTACTTATGGGAAAACTTGCTCTGGGCTTTAAGCATGTAAATAAATATTAATAAAAATATTAATAAGCAGAAAATTTCTTTTCCTTCATCTCAAATGGTTACTAGAACTGAGTATGTGTGCTGAGTCATTCAGTGGTGTCCAACTCTTTGCAACCCAGTGGACTGTAGCCTGCCAGGCTTCTCTGGCCATGGGGATTCTCCAGGCAAGAATACTAGAGTGGGTTGCCATGCCCTCCTCCAGGGGATCTTCCCAACCCAGGAAGTGAACCCAGGTCTCCCACACTGCAGGCAAATTCTTTACTGGCCGAGCCACCAGGGAAGTCCAGAACTGAATAAGTATGCCCAGAGAAATTTATCAAGCTAAGTAAATATTTTGGAAAAATCATGACTGACTTGGAAAAAGTGACCATTTATCTGTACAGTTGTTCAGGTTGAAACTGAAACGTGGAGGTGGCATTGGGATCTCGCCCATGCAGCACCGCACAGACCCCACATTCGCCATCAGCCCCCAAGGGAGAGCAGCCTGTAGTGCTGAGTCTAAAGAACCAGAACATCCAACCCACTTCCAGTCCTACCAGGTAAGCCTGGTCGAGGGCTTGCTTCCTGTAATCCAGCTCTTCCTCCAGGTAGCCCTTCTGCCTGCTGAACAGATCCTGAAAAAGAGGAGGTGCCCAAGGTCAAGATCAGCACAAGGACCCATCACCAGGCAGCTCTTTAGAGCCAGCCTACTCACATTCGCTGGAGAGTGACAGTCCCACTGAGGTGAGGACCCATCAGGTGCTCAGGTGAGAAGGGGTGTCAGGTCTGCTCTGGTCGCTCCTGTGTGAACCCCCAGCAGGAGCCTCCCAGGCCCAGGAACCTCCATCAAGCCTCTCCCCACACCCCCAGCTTCCTTCCTCTTGGGTGCCTGGCCTGGTTCCCAAGCCCAGGTTGTAGGAATCCTTCTGAAGACCATCTCAATAATTCTCTGATGTGACTCTTTCTCTCTCCACCAGCAGCATCACCCATCTCCTGGGTACTCTCCCTGCTGGACATGTCCTCCCCACCCTCCATCACTCAGTCCCCCCAAGCATGAGTTCTCTAGAACCCCAATATCTTCCTGTTACTGACTGGAGGGTTTCAGGGTTAGAGCCCAGCTGTTGCAGCCACTTGGTTCTGTAGAGGCGGAAACAGAGGGCCAGAGAGGACCAGTGCCTTGTTCTAGATGCCATGGTTCACTGGTGATGGAGGTGGACTAGACACCCAGGCCTGGGGATTTAGCTCAGGGCTCTTCCTATGCCACATGCTGCTTCCAGGCCTCAGGCTCTTCCTTATTCCCCTCACTTCTACTTGGGGAAATTGGTCTTTGAAAGCTCAAGAACCATCTCTTCTGGCAGCCTTCTCCAACATCACCAGACTGGGTATGACAGATCCTGCTCTATGCCCAGGGCCCCTGGTGAATAGCCACCATCACTGTTAATCAGGTGCCCACAGGTGCCAAGCACTGTGTGAAAATGGGCTATGCGTTCAGCATCGCTCATCCCTCCAGCTCATCAAGATGGAGATAGAAAACCCCATTAGCTGTAAGAAAAAGGAAGTCCAGTGTGTCTTTCCCAAACTCATATCCAGGAAGGGGCAAGCGAAGATTAGAGCCCCTTCTTTGTGTCTCTGGAGCCCCTGGTCCTTTTGCTTCCATATCACTGACCTGCCTCTCCTAAGGTTCTCATGCTGCACCGTGGCTGTCCACTCCCATGCACATGTCCCCACGGGGTTTTGGGCTAGACCCTCAAGGCAGGGACCCTGCTATTCATTACTGAACCTCTAAAACTGTCATAGTTTCCAGGATCACAGAGGCTCTAAAAATATGTATCAGGTGAATCACTGAGTGAACGGATGATGACCACACAGGATAGGGATAAGAGCAAAAGCAGAAGTCAGAAATGCATGCAAATCAATACAAAACACGGAAATCCTTTCCGGGAAGTGAGTTATCTGCGCTCTGTCACCCCCTCCCTCCCAGGGTTGGGGCATGTCCTTTACCTTCTCCTTCTCCAAGTCTAGCATCTTCTGGGTCAGGGCCGCCTCCGTTCCCTCTATTTGCTTCAGCCACTGGAAAACAGCAGGGACAGAGGGCGCAGCTAGTCAGAACCAGTGCCCACCATCGGGCCGCCCTCCTCGAGGAGGCTCCTGGCCCAGAGGGGTCCCCCTCCATGGCCCATGGTGGTCCTTGAAATGGAATTTCATAGTCTGCACAGATGTTTCAGCTTCAACAGATGTTTGCTCAGGAACCATGGGTACACATGTGTGCATATGTACGTGAAGGTGGGTGTGAGGCATGTGTCCAGGTGAGCCTGTATGTGGAGGAGGTGGTGGGTATGCACGGTGGATCTGTGTGGAAGGCTGCGAGGGTGTGGCCTGAGAGCCCCCTAGGTGGGCGGGCAAGCCTGCCTGGGTTCTACCGTGCTGTGCACTGGCGGCTTCCCGCCTGGGACCTCACCCAGCCCCCTCACGACCACCCTGTGGAAAAGGCGGCGTCACTCCATGTTGCAGCTGAGGACACAGAAGCTGAATTAAGTCGCTTGTCTAAGGTCACACAGGTGAGAAGCGGGGTTTTGTACCTTGCCCGCAGGTCTGCACCCCCACAGCTGCCCCCTGCAGCCACCTGGGGCACCGTGAGGTGCAGGAATGAAGGGAGTTCTGACCAGGCAGGCTGTGATGGCCTGAGAGAACCCGCGGGGGCACCTGCATGGGCTGGTGATGGGGGTGTGTCTGCCCTTCTCAGGTCTGGGGTGGGGGTGAGCGGGCACAGGCAGCTGCCCCTTAAGTGTGGGCATGCAGGCATCTCTAGGAGCAGTCCACCTGAGAGCCGGGGGGAAGGTCAGGTAACCGGGTGACACCCTGTGGAGGATGTTTTAGGGTGTCCAGGAGGGTCGGGTTTGACATCCTGTATGAATACTCACCTCCTCGTTGCTAAAGCCCACAGATGGACTCCTTGCCATGGGGCCTGCCTGCTACTCGCCTGTGGACGGGCTCGTCCCGACGGCCCAGACCCCTTGTCTCCTCATTGCTAAAACCAACAGACGACCACCTCTCTGCCGTGGGGCCCGCTGGCCAAGCACCCGGGGATGGGCCCATCCCGACACCCCAGACCCCTTGTCCTCCTCCTCCTCTGGACATGGCTGCCCCACCCGGACTCTCGGGGCCCTCAGAGGCCCTGTCCTTGGTCATCCTCTCTCCTCGAGGGGTCTTCCTTCGGGGGCTCTCACCTCCCTTATGGGTTCTCCCTCTTTGAAATGTCTCTGAAATGCCCCCTTTAGCCCAGACATGTCTCCCACAACCCTACGCCTCAAGCCCCTGAGAAAGGGCTCAGTGTCCCCCCTCTATAAGGAAGAGCCCCTTCTCATCTTGACCCTGGAAGGGAATTGAGAGCAGCCACAGCTCTTCACCTTGACCCTGGACGGGAAAGCTGAGAACAGCCATAGCTCCTCCCCCTTCACTTCCCTTGTCGGTTCTACCTCCTCTTGGTTCAAAACCCTGCCCACCACTCTCCATTGCCACCACCCAAGGCAGGCCCCCTTCTCAGTCCCCAAGCTCGCGTCCAACTCCAAATCCCCTTTGGCCAGTGCCTTCCCTCAGAAACACTTAGCATCTACTTGTGGACCTTCCCCGCTCCCACTTAAAGCCCTCCAGGAGAGCCTGGTACTCCTGACAACGCTGGGGGAACAGCCCCTCCTTCCCTCACCTCAGGGCCTCTGCCCACCTCCTCTCTCTGCCTGGAACGTCACCACTTCTCCCATCCCCAGCCTCTGCCCAGGTCGTTATAGAGGTAACATCTACTCAGCCTGTGGACCTGTGTTAGGTGTCGCTTCCTCCAGGAAGACTTCCCTGGTGGCTCAGACGGTAATTTGCCCACAATGCGGGAGACCCGGGTTCGATCCCTGGGTCAGGAAGATCCCCTGGAGAAGTAAACAGCAACCCACTCCAGTGTTCTTGCCTGGAAAATTCCATGGACGGAGGAGCCAGGTGGGCTACGGTTCTTGGGGTCACAAAGAGTCAGACACGACTGAGCGACTTCACTTGCTTTCTTTCCTCCAGGAAGCCTGCCCTGCTTCCTGAGTTTGTGGGGTCTGAGGCCTTCCACGGTCCCGGCACAGCACTCAGCTGACAGATTGCTGCTTCCCTTGTCCCACCACGTGGGGTGTGATCTGTTAAGTTTCCTCACCCAGCCGGGGGCCTGGCCTGAAGCAAGCCCTGACTGTCACTTCCTGAAGGAAGGGGGATACGGGGCTGAGGAGGTGTGCGAGGCTCATGATGGCTCCATAGCAGGAACAAGACTAGATAAAGCTGTACCCACAGAGCTTCCCCCTAGGGTTCACATTTGCTGGGCCCCCAAGGATGGCTACAGAGGTAGCCTTGGGAGCAGGTGCCCAACGCAGCATTTCCTTAGACTAGGCTGAGCGGGTGTGCAGTGTCTTAGAAACTGGGAAACATAGTTTTGACAAGGAATGAAAAAGACTCTTTGTACTATCTTAAGGCAAGCAGTCGTAAAATGAATAAACTAAAATGGAAAAAGAGTCCAGTTTCAAATCCTTACAACAAGCTGCTCTTCGCTTTTATAGAACATGATGTCTAGTTTTTTTCTTATTGCTAAGAAAAAAGATTTGCTATGCACATTATACATTCAAAAAAAAAAAAAA
>SJYA01000973.1:112794-143650 GCA_006410615.1 Neotragus moschatus | reverse complement strand
CTGCCTGCAATGTGGGAGACCCAGGTTCGATCCGTGGGTTGGGAAGATCCCCTGGAGAAGGAAATGGCAACCTACTCCAGTATTCTTGCCTGGGAAACCCCATGGACGCAGGAGCCTGGTGGTCTACAGTCCACAGGGTCGCAAAGAGTTGGCCACGACTGAGAGATTTCACTTTCACTTTCACTTTCAATGAAAGGAAGACTATAAGCAATGTAGATCTTTCATTTTATTAATGAAAAAATTAACTTTAGAACTAAAATGTTATCTAAATGTAGGCTTTTCTGCACACAGCTCCTTTTAATAGGTTGTCATATTCAGAAGTCATTTTGCAAGGAAAATCTCTAAACATAAAGTCCAGTAGGCCAACAATTCAGTACTCTTAGCACATAAGGGACTCTTTCTGCTGCCTTCTGATGTCTACATCAACGTTTCTTGTCAAGATTCCTGGGAGAAATATCAATAACCTCAGATGTGCAGATGACATGACCCTTGTGGCAGAAAGCGTAGAAGAAACTAACTAAAGAGCCTCTTGATGAAAGTGAAAGAGGAGACTGAAAAAGTTGGCTTAAAGCTCAACATTCAGAAAACGAAGATCATGGCATCCGGTCCCATCACTTCATGGCAAATAGATGGAGAAATAATGGAAACAGAGAGAGACTTTATTTTTCTGGGCTCCAAAATCACTGCAGACGGTGACTGCAGCCATGAAATTAAAAGATGCTTGCTCCTTGGAAGAAAAGCTATGACCAACCTAGACAGCATATTAAAAAACAGAGACATTACTTTGCCAACAAAGGTCTGTCTAGTCAAGGCTATGGTGTTTCCAGTAGTCATGTATGGACGTGAGAGTTGGACTATAAAGAGAGCTGAGTGCCGAAGAATTGATGCTTTTGAACTGTGGTGTTGGAGAAGACTCTTGAGAGTCCCTTGGACTACAAGGAGATCCAACCAGTCCATCCTAAAGGAGATCAGTCCTGGGTGTTCATTGGAAAGACTGATGCTGAAGCTGAAACTCCAGTACTTTGGCCACCTGATGCGAAGAGCTTACTCACTTGAAAAGACCCTGATACTGGGAAAGATTGAAGGCAGGAGGAGAAGGGGACGACAGAGGATGAGATGGTCGGATGGCATCACCAACTCGATGGACATGAGTTTGAGCAGGCTCTGGGAGTTGGTGATGGACAGGGAAACCTGGCAAGCTGCAGACCATTGAGTTGCAAAGAGTTGGACACAACTGAGTGACTGATCTGAACTGAACTGAATGCACATAAGGTATTGCTTGACCCATGCTGACTTTGTAATGACTACTTCTGTTTCTGAAATACTATATAATTTTGTATAATAAATGTAGATAGACATATTAATAATAAAAATTTTGCATTTGCACTTTTTTGAGGTAAGATTAATGACCTTACGATTGCATTTATATTTAATAGCTGCAGAAAAACCCTTGAAAATAGCCATTTCCGGGGAGAAGCCACTATGCTCTATGTAAGCTAACAGTCCAAGAACACACAGCTTTGTAATAATAACCTAGGACAGTGTGACAAATTTATGTCATTAATAATCATAATCATAAATAAATAGTAATAAATATAATAAAACAACTAATGAACTTAATAAGTCAATCTATAGATATTTATCAGTAATCTGTGTGGGTTTTGGGCAGTCATGAAGCTTTGATTTAAAAAGTGAAGTATTTACTTAAAAGCCTGAAATAAGATTATAAATTACCTACACTGAATGATGTTTACTAATATCATTGGTCATTCTTAAACACAATAAAGTTGAGATTTATTTACCTGTATAAATAGCCTTTTAAGTATTCATGACATAAAGTCTCAATATTCAACGATTAGGGATGAAGAGTAAGTATCCAGCTTCGTTCTTGATTTAGTTTATATTTTCTTCCAAATAGAAACACACACACACACACACACACACACACACACACACACACAAATAGAACTTTGTGATAAGTTAAAGGCAACACATTCTTATAGAAAGAGAAGGCAGATGACAGATGTGTTAATATCTACATAGTAACCCAGTCTCCTTTCTCCTAACCGCCTGTTCAGATTGACATCCCAAGAAATTGCAGAAACATGGGAGCCTATCTCATTTCAGTCCAGGTTTCCAATACCAATGGCCTTATCCTGGGGGAGAGAAAGAAAGGGAAGGACAAAAACACAGCAGCTTTGTCTGAGAACTAAAATATCATAGGCTCAAACAAATCTCACTAATACTCCCTCTATTTATATAGAGGCTGTGACTAACAAAATGCAAATTGCTGCTGAAGCCATAAAACTTCGTGCCATGATGCCTTTTATTGATCAATAGGATTCTAAAAATACAACCGCTTATATGTGAGGAGACTTTTAAATATTTTCATGTTTATAGAGTCCCCAGTTGTTGGAAAAAGACTGGGGACTCTCACCTTAGAATGTTCCCTCTTTTTAGTGTCACCATTGTCCTTTGGAAGAATTGTGCAGAGATAACACACATGGAAGGTAACTGCTCTTCTCAAATACCACACACAGCATTAATTCATAACACAATTCATTGCAGAGCATATTTAGAGTCCACAGTCTAAATTTCCTGCTACTGCAGTTTTACAAACAGGGACATGAAAGAAATGTGCATAATAGATTTCTTATGAAAATTATTGAGCTGGTTTCAAAATAACTTAATTATTATTGCTACCTTTAATGGAACTCATTAAAATGGCTGTCATGAGTCTATCGAGATGGTTCCACTATAATTCAGTTTTAATTAACTTGATCATTATTTTTAACTATGCTAATAAACAAGCTAGGCTACAATCTCATCTTAACCTTGGATCTTTCAGCACAGAATTTAGAAATTTAAATCCTTTTCTGTTTTAAATTGCTGTAGTGATACTGAACAAATTACATTATTAAAATCGACTGCTTCCTGTTATCATCAATTAGTCTTTCATTAGCAACCTGCAATATATTTATGTTCCAAGATGATTTCAACTGCTCTCCTGCCTGGCCTCCACTAGCTTTATTTTGCAGGACACAAGGGCTCTGACATGAACAGTGCATATATTGATGTTTGTGTCATGTAAGTAAAAAACTTCAAACATTTTAATATACATCATGGACCTGTCATGCATTTGAGGTATTTTGGAGATAATGGAAGTATTTTTCATTGTTTAAAAATGAAAGTGCTCAAGTCTTATAGTTCAATATACAATGCCACCTGTGTGAGTGTGTTTAGTCATTAGGTCATGTCTGACCCTGCAGTCCCCTGGACTGCAGCACGCCTGGCTCCCTCCTTTACTGTATCCTGGAGTTTGCTCAAATTCATGTCCATTGAGTTAGTCATGCTATCTAACCATCTCATCCTCTGCCACCTCCTTCTCCTTTTACCATCAGTCTTTCTCAGCATCAGGCGGGTCTTTTCCAGTGAGTAGGCTCTTCACCTTAGGTGGCCAAAGTATTAGAGCTTCACCTAGACTACTATTAATAATATGATTCTATGAGATTGTCACCCTTCTTGTTTAACTTATATACAGAGTATATCATGACAAATGCTGGGCTGGAAGACACACAAGCTGGAATTAAGATTTCCAGGAGAAATATCAGTAACCTCAGATATGCAGATGACACACCGTTATGGCAGAAAGTGAAGAAGAACTAAAGAGCCTCTTGGTGAAAGTGAAAGAGGAGAGTGAAAAAGTTGGCTTAAAACTCAACATTCAGAAAACTAAGATCATGGCATCTGGTCCCATCACTTCATGGCAAATAGTTGGGGAAACAGTAGAAACAGTGACAGACTTTCTTTTCTTGGGCTCCAAGATCACTGCAGATGGTGAGTGCAGCCATGAAATTAAAAGACACTTGCTCCTTGGAAGGAAAGTTATGACCAACCTAGACAGCATATTTAAAAGCAGACACATTACTTTGCTGACAGAGGTCCATGTAGTCAAAGCTATGGTTTTTCCAGGAGTCGTGTATGGATGTGGAGGTGGACTATAAAGACAGCTGAGCGCAGAAGAATTGATGCTTTTGAACTGTGGTGTTGGAGAAGACTCTTGAGAGGTCCTTGGACTGCAAAGAGATCCAACCAGTCAATCCTAAAGGACATCAGTGCTGAATATTCATTGGAAGGACTGATGCTGAAGCTGAAACTCCAATACTTTGGCCACCTGATGCGAACTGACTCATTTGAAAAGACTCTGATGCTGGGAAAGATTGAAGGCAGAAGGAGGGGACAACAGAGGATGAGATGGTTGGATGGCATCACTGACTCAATGGACATGAGTTTCAGTAAGCTCTGGGAGTTGGTGATGGACAGGGAAGCCTGGCATAGTGCAATCTATGGGGTTGCAAAGAGTCAGACATGACTGAGCGACTGAACTGAACTGATGAGATTGGGAAAACTATGCAAATCTTGACAGGTGCTTTACTCAATGGAATTGTAAAGGGTGGAGCCAAGAGGCTGGAGTAAGATACTGCAAAAATGCCACCCATTAAGTTAAGTGACTTCCTAGAAACTCCTAACAGGACGCCAACCCACTTATTCTATAAGAACCATGGATTTTCCCTAAAGATCCTTATTTTTTATTAATTTTGGCATCACTTTCTTCATAAGTCTTTTCCTCACTTGCTGGCTGACCTCCTGCCACTACACACACACACACACACACACACACACAATGCTCTAGTAACAGATAAGTCTTGTTTGGTCCTTATTAAATGGTATTCTTCTCACCAGAGATTTACTGATGAAATATCAGCTCCTGTCCCTCTGCCCATTCATCCCATAGGTGTGATTTCTTCAGCTGAGAGTCATTAGTGTCGTGATGGTACTTCACAGAACACAAAACATGGATATAAAATGAATTATTGCATGTGAACCAAAAAGCACAGTGCCTGACATAGTTAACAAATAAGAGGTCTTAGTATTCCTATGAGTCAGACTTGGTCATCTTCCATCGAGTCTCTGTAATCTTTACCCACAGCAAACACTCATAAGTGAGCACTCATCCCCAGTGCTCTCTGAGACCTTGACCCTTATGGCTCCCACAGATGTGACATTACAGAATCAAGATGGCCACTCCATTCAATATGAACATTTGTGGTAAACACTGGGAAAGACGAAGATTTCAGCCAAAAAAGTCAGGAAGATGTACTCTGGAAAGCTGACAAGTTGAGTCAAGTAACAGACATCTAGTCTGAAAAAAAAAATTATATCATCCATCTTTCCAATTAGCTGTCTAGCCAAATTGCTAATTGAATTTCCCATCCTATCCTTGGAATTCCTTTACTTTCCTTTTTTTTTTTAATCTTTTCTCTATCACTGATCTCTGTTTTATACACAATTAAAATAACCTAGAGCAGGCTTACAGAGTCTGCAAAGGACTGCTGAAGACATAGGGGAAATGAGATGGCAATCCTGTCTCCTCCTCTCCTTCTTGAGCCTCTCTCAGAGACTTCCCACTTTCACAACAGAATGCCCACTCTGACTTCTGGATGGAATGTCTAGGATGGTTTTCTTTATGAAAACTGATTTTGTCTTCACTCTTAAGATGAGTTTTAATTCAGCCTGTTATATACCTAAAACCTAGTGTGAGCAATGGCTGTGGCCACAATCCCAACACAATCACTCCAGAGGTGGGTCTGACTGATGTAGAAATAGAACACAGGTTCTTCCCTGACAGTAAGAGTGAGAGGACCAGAACTAGACCTGAAAGGGTGATTTTTCCTGGTCAGTTTTCCATTTTTGCTAAAAAACAAAAACAGAAGCTTATCTACTAATTTCAGAGACNTCCAGAGGTGGGTCTGACTGATGTAGAAATAGAACACAGGTTCTTCCCTGACAGTAAGAGTGAGAGGACCAGAACTAGACCTGAAAGGGTGATTTTTCCTGGTCAGTTTTCCATTTTTGCTAAAAAACAAAAACAGAAGCTTATCTACTAATTTCAGAGACAAAGGATAAAGATCAAAGTTGCAGAGACTTTGCTGTGTCACAGTCCACAAGGAAGAAGAGAAATCCTGGCTGAAAGGAAAGGCTATTTGTAGTTACAAAGAAAAAGCAAAGATCAACAGAGAGCAGGAAGACAAGGTAGGAAGCAAGCCCGAAATACAGCAGGATCCTGGGTGATGCTGACTCGGCTCTGGGTTGCTTCTCCTCTGGCCAGCTCACAGCTGGAAGAGCCCTCAGCTCAAATACTTAGTAGCCAGAGGGCTAGGATGGCTGGAAGCAAGCTAACCTGGAGCCCTCTTACAGCAGCAGGTAATACCTCCCTAACAACTTTGATTGTTATATAACTATAACTTTCATATAACTTCATATAACTATTTTTCACATGATGGATATGTCTTAGAACATTTCTGTTAGATGGAATTGTATTTATATGATGAGATACTACCTTTGAAATGCTAATCAATGCATTTTTATTTCTAGGATTCTTTTTTCCCCTATGCCTTCAATCTATCAGTTCATTTGTTTTAGGCAAAGGGCAGCACAGCGAAAATGATGAAAAACAGCAGCAACCACAATATATATAGATAGATAGAGAGAGAGAGAGAGAGAGAGAGAGAGAGAGAGAGAGAGAGAACGCTAGGTATAGATTAAATGGGAAGGAAATCTAAGGAAGAGGGGATATATGTATAGGTGTGGGTAATTCACTTTTCTGTACAGCAGAAACTAATACAACATTGTAAAGCAACTATACTCTTAAAAAAAAAAGTCTATGGCTTAGGCCAGGCCATAGGCTTCAACTGGCATAGGACTGGTTCAGTTCAATTCAGTTCAATTGCTCAGTCACGTCTGACTCTTTGCGACCCCATGGACTGCAGCATGCCAGGCCTCCCTGTCCACCACCAACTCCCAGAGTTTTATGAATAGGCAAGAGATTTGGTGAGAATACCTTGTGATTTAGAGATAGCTTCTTCCCTGGTGGCTCAGCTCATAAAGAATTCGCCTACAGTGCAGGAGACCTGGGTTTGATCCCTGGGTTGGGAAGATCCCCTGGAGAAGGGAAAGGCTACCCACTCCAGTGTTCTGGCCTGGAGTGTTCCAGGGAATGTATAGTCTATAGAGTTGCAAAGAGTCAGACATGACCGTGTGACTTTCACCCTTCACTCTAGTCTAGAAAGAAGTTCTCGATGTGGAGAAATAGAGCGGATGAAGGAGATGTGTTAAGAGGGTGAGAGACAAAGGAATGAGATTTAGAGCAACACACAGACTTGGGCAAAGACATGCTCTGAGACCTCCAAGCATACACGTGAGTGATCACGTCCACTGCTTCCATCCAGCAGTTGTGTGGGAAGTGAGCCATAGAGGGTCCAGCATCCACCCCAGTAAACAAAGGATACCGTGCATGCAGAGAAGCTGTGCTAATCTCTCCTTTAGATAGCCCATCAGCCCCTATCCTTCCAACAGAAAAATTGACCATCTGTATGAGAGTTTGCTTAGTTCCTGTATTGTCTTATATTACTTTCCAGATAAGCAACCTTCTTTCAACCCTAAACTTGTCAATAGGCAACAGGGGCCACAATGAAAGGTAAAAGTGTCCTGGAAAATTGAAGAGGAGTGGTAAGAGGGAGTGCCCTCCCAAACTGATGCAACATTATGTTTAGCTACCTTCACGGGTAAAGTCAGATAGTGTGATTATGCTAAGTTTTATTTTCAGTCTAAGAGTTTTTACTTCGTTCTAGGATACTGAAGGGTATAAGCAAGAAATCAACATGGTCAAATTTGTTTACAGAGCAGCAGCCATGTAAAGAATGGAGAGAGGATGTGGGTTACTAACACTTATTATTATGAAGGAAACATTTCAGTCTAACAATCTTGGTAGACATTTTGTGTATATTGTCTCACTTAATTGCTTAACCAAAGGCATGAGATTGAGAGACGTAAGTGACATGTCTTAAGTTACTTAGGGAATAAGCAAAACCTTCTGGGTTGAGAAACTAAATCTACCTAATCGCTAACATTCTTTCTTTTAGTTCTTGTCTCATTCCAACTTCCTCAAACCTGATTTAGAAACAGCTGCTAATATCACAAAATTGGGGCTTGGATGTCGTGCACATCAGTCATACTATTCTTTGTTTCCAGTTTTAAATTAAACCCCTTAAATCCTATTTCTGTTACCAACAATCATCAAATCAGTAGTGAATTCTTACAGCACAGGGAATTCTGCTCAATGCGATGGGGAAGCTAGATGGGAGAAAGCTTAGGGGAAAATGGATACATATATATATGGAGCCGAGTCTCTTTACTGTCTACCTGAAACTATCGCAACAATGTTAATCGGCTATATTCCAATATAAAATTAAAAGTTGTAAAAATATAAAGCTCATATGCTTACCCCTTAAGAAAAAAAAAGATAGTGAGATCTTAGAGGGTAATGCTTCTCATACCCAAATCCAGCGCCCTTCAAGATTATGAAACAGAGACATGAAAGACTGAAATCCACATGATGAAATGCCATGGAGAAAATTGCAGCAGGCAGCCATATCCACAAGGAAAGACCAGTTTTACAACGATCCTCTTGAAGAGGATACAGTCATCATAGGTAGACAATTCTGACATTTAATCGCTTGAAAAGCAAACTTGCTCTCTATATTTATGAATGGCAGCAGATCAAAGATTAGGGCTTTGTGACCAGGAAGCAGTCTCCATGTGAACTGTGAACGAAAAAAGTAGGCAGCAGGTGAGTCCAAATTCAAGTAAGCAAACATCCAAGAGCAGAGGATATAAGAAGTTCAAAGTCCATACAAACAATAAGCACTCAGGAGATCCTTATGAATGGACTGAGCAGTTAAATGCATGAAGTCAACGAGCCAGGAAAGGAAAGAGTTCATGAGGCATTGCAGGAGGCAGAAACTAGCAGGCAGAACAGATGCCCCGCCCTTGACGTGGAGAAAATGCTTTGAGAAAGAGACAGTTGGCCCTTTCCCCTTCACCCTGAAATTCTCCATGTAAGCCTGGAAATAGTCACTGGAGATGGGGTCCTTGAGAGCATAGAATGGAGACAACAGTCATGCAGAATATAACGGAAGACCATTCAGTACTTACTGAGCTTGAAATAGTCAATAAAACATTGTCAGTGAAGGCTAGACTACCTGTCACAATATTCCAACATCATCACCTGCATATGAAAGGTTCAATAAATAGATGTTNGAGCATAGAATGGAGACAACAGTCATGCAGAATATAACGGAAGACCATTCAGTACTTACTGAGCTTGAAATAGTCAATAAAACATTGTCAGTGAAGGCTAGACTACCTGTCACAATATTCCAACATCATCACCTGCATATGAAAGGTTCAATAAATAGATGTTAACACTGCATATTGCATAGTTTTGTGGTTAATTCTAGACCCATCTACAAATCTTCATTCAAAAAAAAATTATTTGGAGAGACAGGACTGGAAACCTAACCCAGGAAGAGAGAAAGTATTATTTAGTACTCACTACTGCTTACTCCGTGGAAGAAAAGTTATGACCAACCTAGACAGCATATTCAAAAGCAGAGACATTACTTTGTCAACAAAGGTTTGTTTAGTCAAGGCTATGGTTTTTCCTGTGGTCATGTATGGATGTGAGAGTGGGACTGTGAAGAAAGCTGAGCGCCGAAGAATTGATGCTTTTGAACTGTGGTGTTGGAAAAGACTTTTGAGAGTCCCTTGGACTGCAAGGAGATCCAACAAGGCCATTCTGAAGGAGATCAGCCCTGGGATTTCTTTGGAAGGAATGATGCTAAAGCTGAAACTCCAGTACTTTGGCCACCTCATGTGAAGAGCTGACTCGTTGGAAAAGACTCTGGTGCTGGGAGGGATTGGGGGCAGGAGGAGAAGGGGACGACAGAGGATGAGATGGCTGGATGGCATCACTGACTCAATGGACGTGAGTTTGAGTGAACTCTGAGGGATGGTGATGGACAGGGAGGCCTGGCGTGCTGCGATTCATGGGGTCACAAAGAGTTGGACACAACTGAGCGACTGAACTAAACTGCCTGTAAATCAGGCATCCCAGGGCAGTAGTGGTAAAGAACCCACCTGCCAATGCAGGAGACATAAGAGACACAGATTCAATCCTTGGGTTGGGAAGATCCCCTGGGTAAGAGCCCCTACCCATTCCAGTAGTCTTGTCTGAATAACCCCATGGACAGAGGAGCCTGGCAGGCTGCAGTCCCTAGGGTAGCAAAGAGTTGGACATGACTGTAGTGACTTGGCACACCTATAAATCAGTTGTGCAGTAGGCAAGAGGTTCTAAGGAGAAATTTGAAGTGAGTTCCCATTGTGTATGGAACATGCTGGAGAGGCTTAAAATAAGCAAAGGCTTGATTTTATCTGTCGGTATCTGTTCTTCAAAGGAGACTGTTGTTCACATTGCTAGGTTCCCAGTATCAGAAAGCAAGATCATCTCCAATGACCACAAGGCCAAAAGGCAGGGAGCAGGTAGGAGGGAAACAAATTAGTAGGGAGGGGGGAGCTTCACACATGTTTCAGCCTAAAGAGGGGTCCATGGTCAATGCAGCTCTAAGATATGGAAGGTTAGCTCAGATATATTTTTTCCCCTTTTGATAGCATGCTTAGAATTGGAAAACTTTACTTTCCTGCTGGAGCCAAAAGAGCAAAGGGAAGAACTAGCTTTGAACAATAATGTGTTATTCATGACTAACAAGACCCTTGCCATGCACTTACTCTGCAATACTCTCTGCCTTCTCCTCCTATCACAGACTGCATCGTTGCAGACGAACCACCCAACAAGATAGTAGGATCTGTTGTTCAGTTCAGTTGCTCAGCAGTGTCTGACTCTTCATGACCTGATGGACTGCAGCATACCAGGCTTCCCTGTCCATCACCAACTCGCAGAGCATGCTCAAACTCACATCCTTCAGATTGGTGATGCCATCCAACCATTTCATCCTCTGCCATCCCCTTCTCCTCCTGCCTTCAGTCTTTCCCAGCATCAGGGTCTTTTCCGGGATTTGGTGTGGTTTATGTGAGAAGGGATTTTTGTTGTATGACTGGCCTGGAGAAAGTGGGCGTGTGGCACAGAATAAAGGGGCAGAAGTAGCCATGCACGAGAAGACAACAAGGCCAACTGAGAAAGTGTCCGGGTCTGATTGATTTTAGTTCCCTCTCTCAGAGCTTCTTGTGCTGGGAGCTTTTCTCTACCCCTGTGCTGGAGTGGAGGAATGTTTGTTTTAGACAAAAGAGCCAGTCCATTCACACAAACTTAACTTTTGTCTCAACAAGACTAAAATAGCTCCTTAAAGACAATGGCATTGACACATTTATTCTGAGGCCTCTACCTGCCTATCAAAATTATGACTACACACAATTATGAGTGCACAAAATTATGAGTACACAGTTGGCTCTCTAATGTAAAGTCATGGGTAATTGATGTCATGCATGAGTGTATTAACGCCTGAGAGTGGTAGACAGGGGTATATAATTCTTTTAACCTTCCATGAAATATATAGGCCCCTAAAAGTTAATGCATGCAAATAAGTTCGTCAGTACCATTTTTCTAGATTCTGTATATATGTGTTAATACATGATATTTCTTTTTCTCCTTGTGATTTACTTCACTCTGTATGACAGACTCTAGGTTCATCCACAACACGACAAAGAGGCAGTTTCATTCTTTTTCATGGCTGAGTAATACTACCTTGTGTATATGTACTGCATCTTCTTTATCCATTTATCTGTCGGTGGACATCTGGGTTGTAGGAACAGAGATGCAGCCACAGAGGACAGGCTTGTGGATAAGCGGGGGAAGGGGAAGGTGGGGTGAACTGGGAGAGTGCCATATGTAACACAGACAGCTACTGAGAAACTGCTGTATATACAGGGAGCTCAGCTCAATGCTCTGTGATGACCTATAGGGGTGGGGACGGAGGTTCAAGAGGGAGAGGATACCTGTATACACACAGCTAATTCACATTGCTGTACAGCAGAAATTAACACAACATTGTAAAGCAATTATTCTTCAATCAAAAATAATTATTTTAAAAGGTGAATGCATGCTATAGTAGATAATCTGACCCCCCCCAAAAAAAATGCAGCACAGAAATGCAGGCAAATCAATGAGTTTAGCTGGTGACCCTTAGGAGGGAAAGAAATCAAGAAGGGAGGATCAGAGCTGATTACCTATTTTTTTCCAGGGAATTAATATGGTTCCATTTCTCTTAGGAAGGGAGGCCATGTGAATAACACACCTTCCAAGTTCAGGAGTGCTGCAGCAAGAAGTCAGATGGAGGGCAAGTCAGAGGAAGGTGCACCAACAGCCCAGAACCACACAGAAGCATCCGGGCCAACATGAGATCACACTGGAGCGTGTCAGGCTGCTGAGACTTTGGCAAAGCCAGAACTCTAAGGAGAGAAACAAAAAGCAAACAGGGAGTAAACAACACCAAGACAGCTAAAGGAAGTCATTCTTTTTGTGAGATCTTAACTATGAATACAAAGTTGTTGCGGACTAATAAGCTTTGAAACAATCTAGACACTTTCCTGTTTTCTAAAGATGCGGTTCCCTGGTGGCTCAGTGGTAAAGAATCCACCTGCAGTGCAGGAAATACAGGAGATGTGGGTTCCATGCCAGGTCAGGAATATCTCCTGGATGAGGAAATGGCAACCCACTCCAGTATTCTTGCCTGGAAAATCCCAAGGACAGAGGAGCCTGGTGGCCTACAGTCCATGGCATTGCAAATGTGAATATCACATTTGCAAATGTCAGACACAACTGAGCACTCATGCAATGTGGTCATAGTTTCCCAGAGACCAGCCCCAGGTTAGCTTGACCTCTGCAAGGAGATCAAACCAAAAAAAAATTAATAAATAAAAAAAAATGAACCCTGAATATTCGTTGGAAGGACTGATGCTGAAGCTGAAACTCCAAGAATTTGGCCACCTGATGTGAAGAACTGATTCATTGGAAAAGACCCTGATACTGGGAAAGATTGAGGGCAGGAGGAGACGGGGACGACAGAGGATGAGAGGTATAGATTTTAATAGCATCACTGACTCAATGGATGTGAGTCTGAGCAAACTCCAAGAGATAACGAAGGACAGGGGAGCCTGGTGTGCTGTAGTCTGTAGGGTCAAAAGGAGTCGGACACAACTTAGCAACAGAACAATAATAACCCGCCCCAGGTTTGATTTTGACAGTTCCCTAAGAACTTTTCTAGCTAATGATAGAAAAACTTTCATTTGCCTCCTGACCCTACCTCCTTGTGTTTCTTCCCACAGTGCCCCAGTTCTTACTTCTAAGAACAATGTTACTGTCAGTGAGCCCAGCCTGGGGGGGTAAGTGTGCAGCGCATACAGGTTTTTTGGATTCCTTGTCAGAAACATAGAATCCTAATCTCTTGAAAGTCTTAAGTCCTTTTTTCCCCAAATGATATCCTAAAGGAAATTCTGTTATTAGTTTATTCTATGACTAGAGATTCAAATAGCCTGAGTGCCTTAAGAGATCATTATTTGAAATGCATGGTATGTCTTTAAAGACTTAAAAAATTTTTAACCACAATGTTTATTATTATGAACAATATGTACCACATTACAGTTCAAATCATAGTTATTTACTTTCACTTTGTCTACTTCCTTTTACATGTCACTTTCTGTTCAAATATCTTTCCTTTATTTCAAGAAGCACACACTGCTGTTGCTCTTTCTTCTCTCTTCCTCTTATCCTCTTTGTATTACTCTGAACAAGGAATATAAATGAATAAGAGAAAAAAAAACTGCATAAAACACCTAGATAAGGTCACACTCATTCTAAAATAAAATCTATGAGACTATAAAACATAATACACAAAGTAGGAGGATAAAAAATCACACAGTTTATAACATTTTAAAATAATCCATAGCAGATATACAAGATCGAATACATTAAAGATGAAACAGATAAAAACAACCACATGAAATTAATCAAAAGAGCAATTTTAGGTAAGCCTAAACTTCAAAAAATTCAGTGTCAGTTAACAACATAAGAATTTCTCTCTGGGGAAGAAATAATACTTTAAAAAATTATTCTCTTTTAGGAAAGCTAATATCAAAACAATTAAAAACCCTAGTTTGAAATTATTGTTTCAGTATCAGGGTAAACAGAGGAGTGGAATATTTGAACACAATGATATACAGAAATCAGAGGGAAGAGAGCTGTTTCCTCGAATCAATTTTCTGTGATGGTTAGAATTCACAGAGCCAGAATGGTTCTGACTCTGAAATTGACTCAGGATTACTGCCGCTTATTCCCACTCACTCCTGTTAGTAAGAACAAATAGTAAGACTGCACAGTTGCTATTTTGAACTTTTGGAATTTCTGGTACTAGTCGTCAGTCACACCTGTATTCGCTGCAGCTCACACCTTCCTCCTTTTGACCTCTCTTTACGATCCCAGTCTGGAAATGTGTGTATGTATTGGGTTGGCCAAAAAATTGGTTTGGGTTTTTTTGTAATGTTTTGGACCCAAACGAACTTTTTAGCCAACCTATGTATAGTGATAAGTCAGTGTGTGAGAAAGGTCATTGAAAGCATTTGCTCTGTTTGGAGAACCCTGACGTTTAGAAAGAAGAGTGCTTCGTACTCACAAAGAAAGATCTGCCCAGTGGCATTCCTGTTCTGACAGCCATTCTCCAATATTTTCATTTACCTGCTCAGCAAAGGGAAAGCCCGGGAAACCAGCATTGCTAAAGAGTGCTTCTCTCATCTCTTTGATCAAGGGCATCGGCTGCTGAACACACCTTACACTGTGGCTCTCAAAGCAGTGTACCCTGCTCATTCCTTTCAAAATGGAGCAGTTTATTGGCACCAGAAAATCAAACAACATAAAAAGCTATCCAGAATTAAAAATCAAAGTCTGTTTGAAAGAGTGGAATTTTAGTTTTCTCTCAGCCTATAAATCAGAACACTAGCATTTGGGGGCTTTGTTCAAAACACACGCATACGAGACACACTGCAACCAAATGTTACGGGTAAACACTCATGCTGTCTCAGTAGGTTTGCGTGAGAGAAATGCCTTCTTCTCCACTTCCTTGGAGACCACAAGATCCATCACCCAGATTTCAAAAACAAACAGAAAAGGGGTTACTCCAGCGTGAAAGACTGTATTATGTCCCTGATCACTCATTAAGAGGCTTGGCAAATATTATGTAACATGCAATATTGACCTGAGTATTTCTCGACATACAGGAGGTTAGAAATGGCAGGCTAGGGGACTTCCCTGGTGGGTCAGTGGTTAAGAATCCACCTTTCAATGCAGAGCACGTGGGTTTGACCCTTGGTCTGGGATCTAAGATCCCACATGCTACAGAGAGCTCGGGAGCTGCAATTACTGAGTCTGTGAACCAGTTAGAGAGTCTGTGAGCCACAGTGAGGACCCCACTTGCCAACACAGTGAAAGCAATAAAGAGAGAAAGAAAAGTGGAAGAAAGAAAGAAAGGAACGAAAGAAGAAAGGAAAGAAGGAAGGAAGAGGCAGGCTAGAAGGTGCAATCAAAGCAGAAAGAAGGAGCAATAAATGGATTCAGGAACGTTTGAGAAAAGGTAATCGAGGAAGGCAAAAAAAGAAGCAATAGCTCTGGGCCCTATTTTATTGCTGTAACTAAACAATTAAAATATATACAATGAATAAACAATATCACTGCACCAGATTATAATTTGTGTTTGTGATGCTACCAACACACACACAGAAAATCCAGAAATTTCCTCTAAGAAGTCAGAAAACTTTCCTCATAGTGGATAAAATAGGCAAAGGATAGGAGAGAGATAAGAACCAAGTGTTTGGAGTGTGATCTGGTGTTAAGAATCTGGATACTGAATGAAAGTCGCTAAATCTCAGTGAGGAATTAAATGCTCTGCTATGCCCTACTTACTATTTGTGAGTGAACAGGCATCCTCTTTCCATCTTGATTTCTTCATCCTAAAATTACTGAGATAGAATACTCAGCTTCCTTTTAGTTCTAAAACTTTTCAGTGGCATGATTTTATTTCTGATAAGTAATGTCTTTATAAAATTAGTTCTTTTAAAAAACCAATTTGTATTGCAGTATAGTTGCTTGTCAAACTTATGGTTTTTCCAGTAGTCATGTACAGATGTGAGAGTTGGACCGAAAGAAGGCTGAGCACCAAAGAATTTATGCTTTGTAACTGTGGTACTGGAGAAGACTCTGGAGAGTCCCTTGGACTGCAAGGAGATCAAATCAATCAATCAAAGGAAATCAACCCTGAATATTCATTGGAAAGACTATTGCTAAAGCTCCAGTAGTTTGGCCACCTGATGTGAAGAGCTGACTCATTGGAAAAGACCCTGATGCTGGGAAAGATTGAGGGCAGGAGAAGAGGGTAGCAGAGGATAAGATGGTTAGATAGTACCACCGTCTCAATGGGCATGAATCTGAGCAAACTCCAGGAGACAGTGGAGGACAGGAAAGTGTGGCGTGCTATAGTCCACGGGGTAGAAAAGAGTCAGACATGACTTAGCGAATGAATAGCAACAACAAATAGCTATTTTACAACATTATGCTAGTTTCACTGTGCAGCAAAATGAATCATCCATACATGTACATATATATCCCCTCCTTTTTGGATTTCCTTCCCATTTAGGTCACCAGAGTACTTGAAGTAGAGTGTCCTGTGCTTTACAGTAGGTTCTCACTAGTTATCTATTTTATACATAGTTTCAAGAGTATCTTACTTCTTCAGTCAGTTCAGTTCAGTCGCTCAGTCATGTCCGACTCTTTGCGAACCCATGGACTGCAGCTCTCCAGGCCTCCCTGTCCATCGCCAATTCCCAGAGTTTACCCAAACTCATGTCCATTGAGTCTGTGATGTCATCCAACCTCTCATCCTCTGTCTTCTCCTTCTCCTCCCGCCTTCAATCTTTCCCAGCATCAGGGTCTTTACAAATGAGTCAGTTCTTTGCATCAGGTGTCCAAGAATTGGAGTTTCAGCTTCAGTATCAGTCCTTCCAATGTATATTCAGGACCGATTTCCTTTAGGATGGACTGGTTGGATCTCCTTTCAGTGTTACTTCTTAATGCACTGCAAGTTTCGAGTAGAACATCTCCGACACAGTCTGTAACAAAAACCCATGTGAGCCCTGGTCTGACACTAAAGTGCTATGGNAATGTATATTCAGGACCGATTTCCTTTAGGATGGACTGGTTGGATCTCCTTTCAGTGTTACTTCTTAATGCACTGCAAGTTTCGAGTAGAACATCTCCGACACAGTCTGTAACAAAAACCCATGTGAGCCCTGGTCTGACACTAAAGTGCTATGGAAGAATCCTGCAGAATTGTCTCAGCGGAAGTCTCGGGTCAAATAGCTCTTTATCTGCCACCAAATATATGTAAACATCCGAAAAACAGTTCACAAGACAAATGTAAGAGTATCAGCGAAGAGGAAAATAAAAAGACAGCTTTAATATAAGCCTAAAAAAAATGCTGCAAGTTTAGCAAGTAGAAAACAAAAGCCATTTAAAGAACGAAAAAGATGAAGATGAGTGTCTGAGGACTCTTTGGCTTAATCACAGTGGTAAGTTATTCCTTGGGGTCCAGCTGGTTCTTTTTTTCTCAGGGGAAGGGAGGAGGACTGGCTCTACTTATCTGATAAAAACAGTTGATGTGGGCAGTTATGTGGTTCTCAGCAGAAACAAAGCTCTGTCACAGAACTAGCCGCCCTTGCATGTTACTATGACCCGAAAATACTAGAAAAGATTCTTCCTGAGAATGAGAGTTTGCTCCTATCTAGAAGCCTAGGGCTTAAAACTTTCAAACAGAGAGGAAAAAACTGCCCAAGAAAAATGCCAGTAGAGAAATTAAAATCAAGATGAGTAAACTGAGAGCGGTTCAGTGAATGAAGGATACCATTACAAACGTGAATGACGCAGGTTGGATCTGAGTGGCAAGTGCAGGCTTTCTCCAAAAAGTCAGCAAAGAGTTGGAATTTGCAGAGTTAAAGGAACTTTGCTTGACAAGGAAAACTGAAACAAAGCCAAGGAATTTTAAAATAGATGCAAATGGTGAGGGTGGCAAGTAGAAGTTAAGTTCCACCATTGGAGGGACCTGGAAACCCAATGTACCACTGGAGAATAGATGCAGGTATCGAATATTAACAAAGATATTTTGGATAGGTGAATCTGAAGACGGAGGAGATTTGAAAAGAAAATGTGAACTGAGAACCTAAAAACATCAAAAAAGTAAGGGGAAAAGCTGATAGGAAAATTTGAGTCAAAAGACAATTAATAGAGTTCATTTACAAAAATACTAAGTTGGGGCTTTTGCTTGAGAAGGCAAGTATAAAGAGATATTATTAAAAAGAAGTCAGGCTCCAAAGGGGAATTGGAAAAGGGGAGAAAAGCCCTCTGTCTGAATGTAACACTGATTGTCTGTTATGATTGCCTGAATGACAAAAAGTTGGTCTGGAAGATATTATGGTTTTACAGCTCTGTTCTCAACTCCTTCTGAAAACAATTTTCTGTCTATACAGCTATTAGCCCATCTCCTCTCTTTAGGAATAGAAATGAGACAGAGTACAGCTGTGCAAAGTATTAGGTGCTTCCAGGAATGTGTAGAAGACTGGGATCTCTCTTCTGAACATCACAAGATCGCACACCTGGAGCTGTGAGATTCTCCATAAAACCAAGACACACACCCCTGTGATGGCCACAGTCTGTTCCTGCTGAGACCGGGAAAACCCTCAGGAGTGACTGACGTAGCACTGTGGTTGTTACATGTCATGTCTCTTTACTAAATGCTGATGATCACAGCCCCTAGTCCACTGCATCTGAGAATTTTACTCAATGGAAAGGGTGTGTCGCCACCAGAAACACTAATCCAAGAGTAAACAGTCAAGCTCCAGGTTAGGCCAGTTTTTATCCTGATGGATGATAACATAAAAACAGCCATCTAGAGAAATAGCCATAGATTTGAGAAGGAGAAAAATTGCAACCTGGAGCAATTTTCTTTAAAGGAATAAGCATTTCAGGCATGATAAAATTTTAATATGATACTGTTGACATGTAAAAGAATGTCAGAGAACTCAAGATCATTAAGTTATAAGAATGTCATCTGATTTGTGTTTCAGAACTCCCAGGTCCTTTGCTCATTTCTCTGCAGCCACAGACCAAAGGGCAGTCATTCAACTGTTTGTCAGGGCTTATCCTGAAAAGACACTGAGAAAAATGAGCACATGAGCAGAGGGTTTTGTGCAGTACTTTTTTTTTTTTTAAGGTAGATTAGTGAGGGAAAGGAGTTGCTGATTTAGCATTCTCTGGGATTCTAATAATATTGCCTTGACCCCGGAGGCCACACTAGCTGGTTTGGGAATTTACCTAACAAGAAAGCATATTTTATCATCTAAAATAGATCTAACCAACAGGCCTGTATATTCATCCATCCATAAACAGTCTCACTCCAGGAAGTCTCCTTAGATCCTTGTTAAATTTCCATAGATGAGTCCCTGTCCTCCTCTAAAGCTAGCACTGACCATTCCTACTGGACATTCCACTTACTTGTCCAAAGTGTAATAAACGCACCTCAAGATCAACTTTCTCCTGTAAACCTGCCAGCTGTTTTTTATTCAGACTGAGTGCCTGCACTTTGTTCCCCTCAGTTTTTTTCCCCAAGAATCCTCAGTTCCTCAGGCAAATAGATACATGAGAATAGCCTTTACTGGAGAAGGCAATGGCAACCCACTCCAGTACTCTTGCTTGGAAAATCCCATGGACGGAGGAGCCTGATAGGCTGCGGTCCATGGGATCACCAGAAGTTACAGAACTGAGCAGCTTCACTTTCACTTTTCACTTTCATACATTGGAGAGGGAAATGGCAAGTCACTCCAGTATTCTTCCCTGGAGAATCCCAGGGATAGGGGAGGCTGGTGGGCTGCCGTCTATGGGATCGCAGAGAGTCAGGCATGACTAAAGCGACTTAGCAGCAGCAGCAGCAGCAGCCTTCACTAGGCTCTTGGACATGCTGAGACATAAACCAAATCCTGGAGTAAACAACACAGTTTAGTCTCCAGCTGGAGCTTCTGCTGCACTTGGCTTTCAGTAACTTTTATGTTTTAATTATATAGCATCAAGTACATTACTACCTGAAGATTTGGCCTCAGTATAAATAGGCGATAGTCCAGCTTTGGGCTGTACCTCCCAGAGACTACAATTATATTCCAGGATGACGGTGATCTCGCCAAGAATTTAAAGGTTAGCTTTAGCTTAACTGACTTTTAAAATAAATTATATATTAGATACTGATTTAAGAGAAAAGAAAACTCACCTTAAAACAAAATTTTCTTTTATACTCAGTGACTGACATTTATTTGGTGCATACAATGGGCCAAGAATTAGGTTGAGCATTTTACAAGATTTTGTCATATGACCTTCACAGCAAACCCTGAGACAAGTATCATTATTCCCATTTTGCAGATGAACAACCTGAGGCTCAACATGGCTAAGTAACAAGGTCATGGTTATTCATTGTAGAAAATTTAGAAACTCTTGTAGGGAAAAAGAAAAAAAATGGAACTCACCCAAAATCTACTTCCCAGCACTTCCTGGTATTAAATTTGATAGCTATACTGTAATGTACTTACAGGATTCTGTTGTTGGATATTTAGGGTGCTTATAGAGTTTTAGAAGCCCCAAAGAGGAGGAGTGTGTACTTTAGTTCTTTCTCAAACCTGTGATATACTTGAAAATACCTAGTTTCAACAGAAGGGTTCACAGAAGGGTTTGTGGATAACTTGATATGATACGTTAGTCAAGTCATTTAACCATTTGGAATCTGTTTTCTCATCTGTAAAAAAGATTATTACTGTTCTTAGTTATTGAAAAGAATAGAGATAATCCCTGGCTGAGTGTCTGATATCTTTGTGACTAACACTATGTGCATTCCCACTGACCTTACCTCTTCAGGTCTACAGGAGTATTTTATTAACTGATCTCCATGGACTAATTACTTGATTATTGGAAAAATAAACCTCTGTGATTTGAAGTTTCTGTTTGGAGACTTTAGAAATTATCTAATCCAAGGACAGCAAACCAGTCAATCCTAAAGGAAATCAACCCTGACTATTCATTAGAAGCATTGACGCTGAAGCTGAAGCTCCAATACTCTGGCCACCTGATGCAAAGAGTCAACTCACTGGAAAAGACCCGATGCTGGGAAAGGTTGAAGGAAGGAGGAAAAGGGGACAGCAGAGGATAAAATGGTTAGATAGTATCACCAACTCAATGGACATGAATTTGACCAAACTCCAGGCGAGAGTCAGAGAAGGCAATGGCACCCCACTTCAGTACTCTTGCCTAGAAAATCCCATGGATGGAGGAGCCTGGTGGGCTGCAGTCCATGNAGGTTGAAGGAAGGAGGAAAAGGGGACAGCAGAGGATAAAATGGTTAGATAGTATCACCAACTCAATGGACATGAATTTGACCAAACTCCAGGCGAGAGTCAGAGAAGGCAATGGCACCCCACTTCAGTACTCTTGCCTAGAAAATCCCATGGATGGAGGAGCCTGGTGGGCTGCAGTCCATGAGGTCTTGAAGAGTCAGACACGACTGAGTGACTTCACTTTCACTTTTCACTTGCATGCATTGGAGAGGGAAATGGCAACCTACTCCAGTGTTCTTGCCTGGAGAATCCCAGGGACAGCCTGGTGGGCTGCCGTCTATGGGGTCGCACAGAATTGGCCAGGACTGAAGTGACTTAGTAGTAGTAGTAGCAGCGGGAGAGAGTGAAGGACAGGAGCCTGATGTCCTGCAGCTCATGGGGTCACAAAGAGTCGGTCACAACTTAGCAACTGAACAACAGCAATCCAGCCCTAACGTGGAAAGACACTGCCAGGTTTACAAGTAGAACCAGGACTTCTAGCCCCTCCCTGGTTATGCTCCTGCTGCTAACAAGCTTCCCCTCATGGCTGTGTGTGGAGCAATCAGCAGGAAACTGGACTACTTTTGTGAGTGGCTTAAACATCTGTAGTGCAGTGATGCATTGCCATACATGTCACTGGTGATGTGGTACTTCTAATAGTTAAAAGGGCAACATTTTCAAAAGAATCATGAGTAGTAAGTAATACAGTGGATTCAGGTGTATCCACCATGTTGTAATTTCTGGTCTTCTTCTATTCTATTGTGTCATGCTTCTTTCATGAAAAGAGGTGGAGTTAAACTGTGCCCTGGAGTTATAGCTGCTCTGTCCAAACTTTTTTCACATGGATATTCCATCTTTGGGATATTCAGTTCAGTTCAGTTCAGTTGCTCAGTAGTGTCCAACTCTTTGCAACCCCATGAACCACAGCACGCCAGGCCTCCCTGTCCATCATCAACTCCTGGAGTTTACCCAAACCCATGTCCATTGAGTTGGTAATGCCATCCAACCATCTTATCCTCTGTCGTCCCCTTCTCCTCCTGCCTTCNGGGATTGGGGGCAGGAGGAGAAGGGGAAGACAGAGGATGAGCTGGATGGCATCACTGACTTGATGGGTGTGAGTCTAAGTGAACTCCGGGAGTTGGTGATGGACAGGGAGGCCTGGCGTGCTGCAATTCATGGGGTTGCAAAGAGTCAGACACGACTGAGCGACTGAACCGAACTGAACTGATGTTGAGTGCTTAGTCAAGCAACATTAGAAACTTATTTTCATTGTTCTATGAGAAATCATGAATAAGCCATGAATTTACAAGTAAGTGAAGGAACAAAACAGTAATAATGATAGCAAGAAACCTTTGCTCTTTAAAGTGGCGTTTCTAGCTTTATACACTGAACCTAAAACACAGGCAATGCTGATCAAGGGATACAGAAATCTTATGTCATTGTGCCTAATCATCATTAATTTTATAGTGTTTTATGTTTTAAATGATAAAATACATTATTTCTATTGATTTTCACAATAATCCCAGGATATAAAGAAGTTTAATACTTCTCTTTTCAATCATACTGAAACCCAAATAATCTATCAACTCTGACAGCTCACTAGAATCAACATAGGGAGCTTTCAAAACATGTGGGGGCCCACAAGACACAGAAGCATTCTAAATGGCCATCTATAGATGGATGAATAAAGAAGATTCCATTATATATGTATATAAGGGGATATTACTCAGCCCTAAAAAAGAATGAAATGTTGTCATTTGCAGCAGTGTGGATGGACCTATCTAATAGAAAGTAGTACACAAGTGAAGTCAGACAGAGAAAGAAAAATATTATATCATATCACTTGTATGTGAAATCTAAAAGAAAATCAAATAAATTTATTTATAAAACAGAAATAGACTCACAGACATGGAAAACAAACTTATGGCTCCCAAATGGGGAAGGGGATAGAGAGAGACAGATTAGAAGTGATGGATTAACAGATACACACCCCTATATATAGAACAGATGGACAGCAAAGGTTTCTTATATAGCACGTGGAACTATATTCAGTATGTTGTACCTATAAAGAAAAAAAATCTGAAGGTATACACCTGAAACTAACACAATATTATAAATAAACTATAGATATATAATTTTTAAAAGACAATGAGTATGGAGGTCTAGAATTCATGTAAAATTATTTAAACTCAAATCTGGGATAACAATATTTTATGGAGACCTGGGTAATTGTATTTTAAAGCTTCTGAGTGTTTCTAACTTGTTGTCAGGTTGAGAAACATCAAATTAAGTAATATGGCCATATCTCTCAAGCACACAGCTGGTCAGTTCTAGAGTCCTATCTCCAGGCCAGAATACTGGAGTGGGTAGCCTTTCCCTTCTCCAGGGGGTCTTCCCAACCCAGGAATGGAACTATGGTCTCCTGCATTGTAGGTGGATTTTTTAACAACTGAGCTATCAGGGAAGCCCTATTTGAACCTAGGTTTCCTCAGCCCCATAAGACTTCCTTCTAGTGATTCCACTTCACTGGAAATTTTGAATTTTAAGTGAAATTAAGGAATGTGACGTATGCAGATCAAGAAGCAACAGTTAGAACTGGACATGGAACAACAGACTGGTTCCAAATCGGGAAAGGAGTACATCAAGGCTGTACATTGTCACCCTGCTTATTTAACTTATATGCAGAATACATCATGAGAAATGCTGGTCTAGATGAATCACAAGCTGGAATCAAGATTGCCGGGAGAAATATCAATAACCTCAGATATGCAGATGACATCACACTTACGGCAGAAAGTGAAAAAGAACTAATGAACCTCTTGATGAAAGTGAAAGAGGAGAGTGAAAAAGTTGGCTTAAAGCTCAACGTTCAGAAAACTAAGATCATGACATCTGGTCCCATCACTACATGTCAAATAGATGGGGAAACAGTGGAAACAGTGACAGACTATTTTTTGGGGCTCCAAAATCACTACAGATGGTTACTGCAGTCAGGAAATTAAAAGACGCTTGCTCCTTGGGAGAAAAACTATGACTAACCTAGACAGCATATTAAAAACAGAGACATTACTTTGCCATCAAAGCTCTGTCTAGTCAAAGCTTTGGTTTTTCCAGTGGTCATGTATGGATGTGAGAGTTGGACTGTAAAGAAGGCTGAGCGCCAAAGAATTGATGCTTTTGAACTGTGGTGTTGGAGAAGACTCTTGAGAGTCCCTTGGACTGCAAGGAGGTCCTACCAGTCCATCATAAAGGAAATCAGCCCTGAATATTCACTGGAAAGACTGCTGCTGAAGCTGAAACTCCAATACTTTGGCCACCTGATATGAAGAACTGACTCATTTGAAAAAACCCTGATGTTGGGAATGATTGAAGGAGGGAGGAGAAGCGGATGACAGAGGATGAGATGGTTGGATGGCATCACTGCCTTGATGGACATGAGTTTGAGTAAGCTCCAGGAGTCAGTGATGGACAAGGAAGCCTGGCGTGCTATAGTCCATGGCGTCGCAAATTGTCAGACATGACTGAGCAACTGAACTGAACTGAACGAACGTGAAGTAAGACTGCATCTTACTGGAGAGCAAAGGATATGAAAAAAATAAACAGCCTTGACTTTGAATGGCTTTTCACAAACAAATTTTAGATGAATAAACCATTTAAATGTGTATAAATTAAAATTTTCAAACATCAATGGATTTATAAATGACAGAAACTGTTAAACAAAGCATAAACAAAGTTTTAATGTTCCCCAAGTGCCTGTAAAACACAGTAGTTGAGTTTCTTTTGCCTAAAATGTGCCCCTAGCAACACAATTCATGAAGACAGCTTTAATTTCTCAGAAGACAACAGGAAAATAGAGAAGAAAGTCTAAAACTGACACACAGCTATCTCACTGGTAGATCCATCAATTAGACATTTGGCCATTTTCCCTATAAAATAGTGTTGAATCTGTATTTATATAAAACTTAGTTTTTAGGACATAATATCAGCCACTTATAATGGTGAGAAATTCAATGTGTACAACAAAGGTTTTCAAAGCTGCCTGTGGAGTTGAGTGTTCTACAGTGATTGTGTGTGTTGTCAGGGAGACAGGGATTGAAAGCATGTTAAATTAAGGACCTGAGGACCTGAGAATATACTGAACTCCAAGGTCCTGTTTGACTCTTACAGGGCTGGTTCCTCGTTAGAAGTAGAATTCAGCTCTTGTCTCAAGCCTGATTGAATGGAGCACTGAGCCCCAGCCAAAACCTACCAGTCCCAAAACTCTGCATCAGGGTTTCTTAAACATTTTGTGCTGTGGCAGTCTGATAAAGCTGTGGAGTCCTTCTCAGATTCCTCAGGATTGTAAAGGAAACCAATTACACTGAAAAACTTTCCAGCTCAAGCTTGAGAGTTGGGATGAAAAATCACCCCTAAAAATATAACCATGGTGTTCATTTTGCCCTGAAAACCACAGCATTCTAGGAGTCTTTGCTTTGATGTATGATGCTTTGAACTCTCAATTTGAACTGCTGGAGCTACAAAGATGGAAGGCAGCCTTCTGGTAGGCTCAGATATTGCCTGTTCCCAGCCTCCAGAAGATCTGCAAATTCTGAGCATATACCCTGAGATGAGGCCACAGAGCTTAAGATTCGGCTGACCATCTGAGGCTGGGTTGGGTCATACTGTGATTTGCATTCTGAAAAATTGATCAAGTTCGAGGTTTACTTCAAAGGTGCTGCCTCTGTGATAAAGAGGAAGACGGGCTCTTTAATTTTTAAAAATTACATGTAAGGACTTGATACTTCATATTTCCTTTCTCATTGGAGTATGGTTGCTTTACAATGTTGTGCTAGCTTCCACTGTACAGAAAAATGAATCAGCTCATAAGTACCCTCCCTTTGGGATTTTTTCCCATTCAAGTCACCACAGTGCCTTAAGTACTATTCCCTGTGCTATACAGCGTGTTCTCATTAGTCATCTATTTTGTGCATAATATAGACGATCCTGTGTGCAAAGCATGTTCCCTTTCTCTTATGGATACAGATATCACTGTTTTAGTGCCTTCTATCACCACTAAGAAAGCACACAACTGATTCCAGCCCCTATTATTTAAATCATTATTTGTGATCATTAATTTACGTTAATGGACTATGTACTATCTTTTTCATTATATACCTTCCCCAGAAGTTACTCTTAACTAATGTTGCAAACTGTAAAGCAGGTGTCTTAAATCATTTTGGGAGACAGCGGCAAAATAGAAAGTATCTTTTATTTTTTAGCGTAGAAATTAGGATTTTCTCTTCTCATTGATACTCACTGAATATCATCTATTGCATTGATAACATTTCTGCATCATTTATTCAAGAACTCTTTCTCAAAACATTTATTGAGCAATACTTTTTTTCTGCTGGGAGAAGAAATAGCCATAATCTTTTATAGAGAGAAAAGGTTCAGGACTTCCCTGGTAGTCCAGTGGCTAGGCTAAGACTCTGTGTTCCAAATGCAGGCAGCCCTGGTTGGATCCCTGGTCAGGGGACTAGACCCACAGGCTGCAACTAAAGATCCCTCATGCCACAAAAAGATTGAAAATGCCAGCGCTGCAATTAAGAACCAGTGCAGCCAAATAAATAAACATTTTAAGAAAGAAAGAAACAGAAGGTCCAAGGCTGTAAAACATTTAAGGAAGCAACTTTCAAATTACTTGCATATTAATCACTGATTGTAAGTTCTTCCCAGCTGATACAAGGCTGAAATTACCAGAATAATGCTACTAAAATCCATCTTGGACTAACTGAGATAAGATAAAGATAATATTTTCAATAATGGAATGGTTACGTGCTTTGGAACTACAGCTTATTGTTGATAACACGTTTTGGATCCTCATGTTTTGAGGAAGAAAACTTAGGCTGTCAAATAATTCAATAAAAATCTTTATTTCACCTTGGCTAAGTGTAATATTGATGCTTTTTTCCAGTATAATTGCTTATGCTTTGGTAGAGAACAAATATGTGGATACCAAACGGGAAGGGGGCAGTGAGATGGACTGGGAGACTGAGATTGACATGCATACACGATTGATACTATGTATAAAATAGATAACTACTGAGAACCTACTATACAGCATAAGGAACCCTACCCAATGCTCTGTGCTGACCTACATAGGAAGGAAATCCAAGGAAAAGGGAGTATACATATGTTATGCATGGTTGATTCACTTTGCTATATGGCAGATAGTAACACAGCATTGTAGAATAACTATACTACAATAAAAAAAATAATAATTGATCTACTTGGTAAATTTCACTTAGATCGGACTCATGCCTTTCAGAGAAAGACCAAGAACAAGAGAAAGCCTGGTCGCCAATGTTCTGACTGTAACTGTGTACTAGTTATGGCAAAGTTGAAGCTACAGATCCCAGCTTCGTGGCTTAAATAAGAGAGACATTAAGTCCCTTCCATGAAACAGTCCAGGAACATAGGGCAGCTCCATTCCAGAATGCTTTCCAGAATGAAGACGTGACCTTGCTATCTTTACGTGAAGCTTGCAAATATGGTTCGGTGGTCACCATGCAGCAGAGGGAAGGGGGAGGGAGTCAGAAAAGGTCCAAGCGCAGTGCTTTTAGGACAAGACTGAGAGCGGCACACTCACTTCTGCTTGTGCACCACTGGCAGGAACATCGTCATAGGCCAAGCTATTAGTGCAAGGAGGGGGAGATGGCAGTTCTAGGCGGGCAGCTGTGTACCCAGGAAAAACTCTTGTTGATAAGGAAAATGGAGAGAATTGATTAATGAAAGAAAAATGTGAAAGCGGAAAAGTGAAAGTGCTCAGTTGTGTCTAGCTCTGCGACCCCCTGGACTGTAGCCCATCAGGCTTCTCTGTCCATGGGATTCCCCAGGCAAGAGTACTAGAGCGGGTTGCCATTTCCTTCTCCAGGGGATCTTCCCAACCCAGGGATAGACCCCAGGTCTCCTACATTCAGACAGATTCTATACCAATCTGAGCCACCAGGGAAGGCCAATTTTCAACACTGTCACAAATCAAACACCAGCCTGATTTGCATTTCTGTTTACACTTTCTATTTTCAATTATAAACTAGACTTTATCAAATATGGTAACTTACCCTGGCAATAGGTCACACCACCTTTCCATTTGCAAGACTTAAGTAAAGTGGGTCTTGTATGCAAATTATGTATTTTAGTGTTTAGACTCTTTTAAAAAGTCTTCTAGTTTTTTATGCACAAAATATAGGGAGAATTTCAATTTTTTATTTTTGACATGTGTTCAAAAATGTCCCACATTTTCAAATTTACATTTTCAATAATTACAGAGTTATAAATACATTAAACCCCCTAGAATTACACATATAAAATGTATTAAGTTGTAAAATATATATTAACCACAACCATCTATGAAGTTCTACTGTTTGGATTAGATTCATTACGTACATTATTATACCTCAGAAACTGTTCCTTAAACCGCAGGCACGATTCACCCACTTTTGCTGATCAGAACACTTAGACAAAAAGAGTTGAGATAACTTGGCCAAGTTCCTAAGTGTTAAAGCAGGGATTTGAAACCAGAGCTGTCTGATTCTGAAGGGTTTTCTACTCATCATCTCACTTAATCCTCGTAACAATTCTTTGAAGTAGGCAGCTGGTCTTTGCCTCATTTAATACAGTAGAAAGCAAAGATCAAAAATGTTAATGGCTTGCCAAATAAACACAGTTACTAAGTAATGAAATGAAAGTTTTTGAATCAAGAAATTTATGCTCTTTGAATAACTGTCCTTGAAGTTGCATTGTATTTACAATAACAAGCCCATTCACTCAAAATAATAGACATTATCTTCTATTTTGGTGAGGCTGGGCAAGCTACTTAGGTTCCCAATATTTCAAGAATAATAGTAGGTATCTCAAAGTGCCGTTGTAGGAATTAAATACGTTTCTGTAAAGTGCATGCAAGGAACTCAGTGACAGTAGGTGCTCACTCTATAATTTTTAGCGATTTCTCTCTGAATCTGAATTAGGTGTGTCTTTAGCCAGACTATATAGCCACATTTAGAACCAGAAACATGGAATACAAAATGGATCTCTTCGAAGTAATATTAACTAACAGACCTTAGGATTCGGTTCAGTTATAAAGATTTAAGAGTACTGGAAGAAGCCATTTGATGCCAATACAAGAAAGCGTTTTTTCACAAACTTAATTTAGTAGGTACAAAATAGAACTGTCATTAACTTGTATCTCAAAGAGAAAACTGGGGACAAATTAAGTCTTTCCCAAGGGGTCCTATAACATCATTTTCTCACCGAATTGATCTTTTGAGCCCTTTAAGGTAAAGCCTTATATTTAATAAAGCAAGAGATTTAGGGAATTATTCCTCTACATCCTTCTTATTCATTAGTGCCTTTTTTTTTTTTTTTAATGTAGACTATTTTCAAAGTCTTTGTTGAATTTGTTACAATATTGTTTCTGTTTGTTTTTTGGATTTTTGGCCAGGAGGCAAGTGGGATCTTAGGTCCCTGACCAGGGATCAAACCCACATCCCATCCACTTTAAATCAAAGTCTTAACCACAGGACCATCGGGAAGTCCCCTCATTAGTGTTCTTGATATACAAGACTTCCTTCTGTTTGTCTCTAAGTGTATTTTCTTTATGCTATTGAGTCCTATGGTTTCAGGAGAAGAGTCATTTTTATGTCATACAATATGAGTAATAAAGCTGATGTAATGATTAATAATCACAGTGATTATTTAACAATTTCCTAGGTACATTTTGTCTAATAATTCTTTTAATGTATAAGAACATTATTAGGTAGGTACTTGTTATCTCTGTTTTGCATTTGGAAAAATGAATCACACAGAGATTAAGAAGCTTATCCCTGGTCCCGTGGTTGGTAAGAAATGGGTGAGGTTTCAGATCATGAAATCCAGCATAACCACCACACAATCCTGCCTCTCTGTGAGCTAACATGATCTTACTTGGTAAAGAAAAAAAAAAACTTTAGTGGCTTCTAGTACCCTTTTTAAACTATTCCTTTCTGGTAGAGAATTAACATCACTATATTATCTTAAAAATTTTTTCATGGAAGAGTCAAATTGATTAATTTGTAAAATTATTTTTGTTTTTGTTCTTCAGTCGCTAAGCCGTGTCCGACTGTTTGTGACCCCATGGACTGCAGCATGCCAGGCTTCCCTGTCCTTCACTATCTCCCAGAATTTACTCAAACTCATGTCCATTGAATCAATGATGCCATCCAAATTACCTCATCGTCTGCCACTGCCTTCTCCTCCTGCCTTCAATCTTTCCCAGCATCAGGGTCTTTTCCAATGAAGTGGCTCTTATCAGATGACAAAGTGTTGGGACTTAGCTTTAAATTCTTCTTTAAGATGGCAAAAAATCTGACGTAACTATTTTCAAGACTGTATACATTTAACTCTCTTTTCTATATGCAAAAAGTTAAGATCAAACTTCTTTTTTTTTTTTTTTTTTTTTTTTTTTAAATTATTTCCC
>SJYA01000973.1:96797-112679 GCA_006410615.1 Neotragus moschatus | reverse complement strand
TCTTTTTTTTTTTTTTTTTTTGCTGTTGCCAAATTATGACCATTAAGAATGGAATCGCCCATTTGTTACAAAGAGTGGGTCTGGCCTGACAATGCTGAGTCTATGAATTCTTACAGTTTTAGAAAGTAAATATGAATTGTTACACAAGTAGTGCCCCCTGCAGAATAATTTCATATTCATAATGCATAAACAGAGAGAGTAAAAAATACAAAGAAAAGAAAACCTCAACTCAAAGTGATTTTCTGGCTTCACCTTCTGTTCTTCCGAAGACGGGATGGTAGAAATCACCTTAGAACCAGTTGTTTGGTTATGGACAGATTTGTCTCAGGTCTTATGTCCATCCCATTAGGTCTCAGCAGGGCAGCATGTCTAAATCTCAGCCACAGGAGATGAAAGAGACTAATGTAGGATCCTGCAGAATGTACTGAGCCCGCCTTCCAGGCTGGACTTGGCTCCCCAGTGAAGACGAAAGTGCCCTCTCTCTCCATACTAGGCTGCCGAGCTTAGTCACTGCCACGTTCCCTCTCATAGCCCAAGGCCTTTAAAAGCCCTCACAGCTGAGCTCCTAAATCCAGATAAACAATTCTGCTTCGAGCTCCGTCCAAGTTGTTTCATCCAAAGCCATTTTCACTTTTATATGAAAGACAGTGGGAAGACTTAAACAACGTCACCTGTACTCTAACATATTTTTGGTCCTTCTGTCACTTGGATTCAGTAAAGACTATCTTAGACAATACAACTCATGTTTCCCATGACTTCTCAAATGCTGGTCTGAGGCAAAGTTTAAGCTTTTTGGTTTCTACAAGACTATAACTTGTCAAGGTCTAATGCCTTCCCTGATTGCAACTGCATAAGAAGCTTCTTTAATTGATCCTATAGAGTTGGATGGGCTTCCCAGGTGGAGCTAGTGATAAAGAAGCAGCCAATACGGGAGCCATAAAAGATGCAGGCTCAGTCCCTGGGTCGAGAATATCCCCTGGAGAAGGGCATGGCAGCTCATTCAGTTCTTGCCTGGAGAATCCCATGGACAGAGGAGCCTGGCGGGCTACAGTCCATGCAACCATGGGGCTGCAAAGAGTCGGACACGCAGCAACTTAGCATACACACGTGCACACATAGAGTTTGATGTATATATTGGTTTGAGAGTCAAGAAAAGGCCGAAAATAGCTGTTTTAGGATTCCAGTGTACTTGTCTCCCACCTTTGTTTTCTTCTTCACAGCACAATCACCTGAAATTACAACAAGCATCAACAGTAACTTGTTTGCATTGTTGTCTACCTTGGCTACTAGAAGGTAAGCTCCACGAGGGCAAAGACTTCCTCTGCTTTGCTCACTGATGTGTTCCCAGGGCTTAGGTAGTCTTTGGCGCCTGGTAGGCTCCTGCTGGAATAAATGAATGCACACATTATGCATGTGTGAATGTGTGCATGGTGCCCATCACAGAAGTGGTCATTGAACACTCAGGATTAATAGGAATGATTTGCAAAAACAAAGCAGGAGTTAAATGAATAGAGTCCATAAAGCCACTGGGACATTGAAAGTTGTAACAGCAACAGTGAATAGTGAGAATTTTGGCTGTGATGGCAAGACCTGCAGTGTCCTTGATATTAAACATCAGGGAATTGGGGTAGAAATGTTGGCTTCCTTGGCTTTGGGTATTGGCAGTTCCACAAGAACAATAATGCTTTCAGTTAGCATCAATGTTATACCTGCCACTTTGGGGCACTAGTAGTGAGTGGGCTAATTGTTATCATAACGTGTCAGAGAAGGGGAAAAGGAAAGGCATTGATTCTAGACTCCCAACTCTGACCATCCTAAATTTCTCTTAAGCCAATCTGGAAGGAATTCCAGACAATGTAGAGTTTCTTCAGAATGCGGAGGTCAGAGTAATAGAAACACTACTTTGCTTTTTTATGACTATAATTGTATAATAACTATTTTTACAAACAGACTGCCTGAAACTACAACAATAATAGTATGTTTTCTAAATGGAGTGAAGGGAGAAATATTAAAGGACCAAGTAGGCAGAAATTACTCTGGGGTAAAAAAATAACCAAATGGGACCAAGGAATAATTTTTCTTTGGAGAGGCAGGTAATGCAACCCAACAAAAGTAAGAAAGATAAGAGGGAAGACAGAAATCTTCAGGAAACTGGCACCAGGAGGCAAAGCCTGGGCATCTGTGGGGTTGAGCACAACTTATTGGAATGGGCTTCAAAATCACTGCAGATGGTGACTGCAACCATGAAATTAAAAGATGCTAGCTGCTTGGAAGGAAAGTTATGACAAATCTAGACAGCATATTAAAAAGCAGAGATACCACTTTGCCAACAAAGGTCCATATAGTCAAAGCTATGGTTTTTCCAGTAGCCATGTGCAGATGTGAGAGTTGGACCATAAAGAAAGCTGAGTTCTTTGAAATTCTTTGAAAGCATCAAAGAATTGATGCTTACAGATTGTGGTGGTGAAGAAGACTCTTGAGAATCTCTTGGACTGCAAGGAAGTCAAACCAGCCAATGCTAAAGGAAATCAACCTTGAGTATTCATTGGAAAGACTGATGCTGAAGCTGAAGCTCCAATATTTTGACCACCTGATGTGAAGGGCTGACTCATTAGAAAAGACCCTGATGCTGGGAAAGATTGACGGCAAAAGGAGAAGAGGGTGGCAGAGGTTGAGGTGGTTAGATAGCATCACCAGCTCAATGGATATGAATCTAAGCAAACTCTGGGAGATAGTGGAGGACAGAGGAGGCTGGCACACTGCATGCAGTCCATAGGAGTTGGAAATGACTTATCGACTGAACAACAATAACAACATGGGAATAGGAAATGGCCCATGATGTACTCTCAGGAGGATGTCCAAGTGCAAAATTTAGCTGCTGTCTCGGAGACCACTGAAATCAATAGGCAGAGTTTCTCACTAGAATAGACTAAAGGAAATAGAAAATAGTAGATGAGATCAGAGAGGTTTGAGTTGGGGAGGCAGGTTTTATCAGAGCAGGAGTTTGGGGGTGATAATAAAAACTGGGAGGTGTATTCTGTTTAAATGGGAAGCTCTGAGGAGTTTCAAGGAGAGTTGTGATTGTTAAAATATTGATAACACTTTACAAGAATCACTGAGACCACCATGGAAGGACAAGTGTATAAGCAGAGAGCCTGTGATAATTACACAAGCAACAATCTATGACTTAGCGACTAAAGACAACAACAGCAACAAACCTGTGATTAGGGTAGTAGCAGTCAGCAGTGAAAAGGAGTTAAACTTCTGGAAGCCTTTTGAAGATAGAGAAAACAAAACTTGCTGATGGTTTAGGTGCATAGTACAAGAGAAATAGCAGAGAGGATGACAACAAAGAAGTTTATTTATTTATTTATTGGACCCGAGTAACTGAAGGATAGAGCTGCCATTTGCTGGGTTGGAAAAGAGACAATTAGAGCAAAGTGGAAAGTGAAAGTCATTCAGTCATGTCTGACTCTTTGTGATCCCTTGGACTATACAGTTCTTGAAATTCTCTAGGCAAGAATACTGGAGTGGGTAGCCTTTTCCGTCTCCAGGGGATCTGCCGAACCCAGGGGTCAAACCCAAGTCTCCCACATTGCAGGCAGATTCTTTACCAGCTGAACCACCAGGGAAGCCCAAGAATACTGGAGTGGATAGCCCATCTCTTTTCTAGTGGATCTTCCCTACCCAATAATCAAACTGGGGTCTCCTGCATTGCAGGTGGATTCTTTACCAACTAAGCTATTAGAGCAGATCAGGACATAACAATAATCAGCTCCTTTTTGGCATGCCTTCTTGACATCTAATCAGAAATGCCAAGTAGTACTTGAATATATGTGACTGAAATGCAAGGTGAATTAAGCTAAAGTCATCACCATATAGGTGGGATTTAAAGCCATGGGACTAGATGAAATTACTTTGGGAGTGGCTATAGATGAAGATGTCTGATGACTGATTTATAAGAACACTAATATCTAGAGTCAGAAAGACATTCTGGATGATCCAGAAGAGAAAACTGAAAGCAAATAGCCAGAGTGTAGAAGGACAACTTTATAGTATCATTTAGATACATTTACAAGGACAAGTAGCAAGACAGAGGATGTAGGGGAAGAAGGAAGGAAGGAGGGAGGTTTGGCAGGAAAGAAGAAGAAAAGAAACAACCAAATCAAGAAGGCAACAGCAGTTCTCTAGGAAGGAGGACTGTGTTAGTCGTTCACTCATGCCCAGCTCTTTGCAATCCCATGGACTGTAGCTGGCCAGGCTCCTCTATCCATGGAGTTCTCCAGGCAACAGTATTGGAATGGGTAGCCCTTCCCTTCTCCAGTGCAGTAGAACTGTAGACATTTTCGTCTTTGTGCTCTCTGATTTATCTTTCTTTTTGCTTGGTTTTTCAAATTTCCCATGGAGAACATTTTTTTTTTTTTTTGGAAATAGGAATTCGTAGTATAAAATTAAAGAACATGTTGGTTTTACGTAAAGTGCTTTAACAGATGAAAATTGGAACTTACAAGGATTAGATGGTTACTGTCTTAAACCTGTTGACATATACATTACATTCCTGAAAAGAAGGGACTGAGGGCCAGCTGTTGGGGGCAGAATCCTTAAGCTGGGCTGCAAGAGCTGATGAAGCCATGAAGAGCCTAGCAGGCTTCTTAGAAAGAAAGGTAGGCTGGAAGCCAACAAGAAAAAAATAAAAAGAGAGAGAGTCTAAAATGATCTCTAGAGTAGAAGGAGCTGAGAGAAATGCCATTAAGAGGATTTAGACTCGAGGGAAGAGAGAGGGTTTACAGAGTGAAAACGAAAGAGGTCAGGGCAGCAACACTGATTGAGCATCTACTGTACTGCCACTAACTTGGAGACAAAAAATAAGGGCCTTGAACCCCAGGGAGCTGAGAAGAAAGCCTACATGGCACAATAGAAACTTCCAAGAGAAACTCCATTCTGACTGCATCTTTAGAACTACAGGGTCAAGCCAGACCAAAGTTATCCCTGGATTTTCCGGCTATCAGCTAATAAATACACTTCCTGTGTTTTAGAGGGTTTGAATTGGGTCCTCTATCATTTGCTAACACAAAAATCCCAACTGATGAATAACAACATTAAAATCTAAGCTGATATCTTCAAGCAATAAACATTTTAAAGGAACCTTAAGTTCTGAAGAAAGGCACAAAGGTGAAGTTATAATGTGGCTAAAGCTAATTAACATTTATCTGACACCATATGTCAGACTTGTTTCCAGGTATTTTACAGATTTTATCTCATTTAATCTTCCCAGCAATCCCCATAAGAAAGGTGCTATTATTAATTTCACTTCACAAGTAAGAAACTTGAGAGAAATGAAGAAGTGTGCTCAAGTACCACACCAAGTAAATGACAGATGACCAACATGAGAAATTCTCTGCAAGTTCAAAGAAGAGTTTACTCTTGAGTGGCAGCTTTTACCTTCTTGGTCTTTGATTTATCCTCAGGATTTAATAATGCCTCTAGGTCATGTGACATTATACTTGAGACAATAAATTTTAATCTCAGGCAACTTAGCTGTCTTCCTGAAACCTGTCATTTTATTTAGGGTTTAGTAAAATGGGAAGAAAAAAGAACCTCTCATGTTTCATCCATTCCAGCCAGATTCTTCAGTGAAAGTTAAAATTAATGGCATAAAGAATTTTCCTTTTTGATTTCTCAAAACCATTTGCTCTCAAGCTGACACCAAAAATGGGGTGTTTCTCGAGTTTATAACGGGAAATTTGTAGAAGCTATGACTCTTTCTTTCACGAGTGGTTTTGTGAAAGCACGAATCATGGTTCTTTGTAGAAGAGCCAAAAGAACTTTCCAGATGGACAAGGCGTGACTTTCACTCCTTCCATTTAAATCCATTTTCTCTTCTCAGCTTTCTTATAAACCTGAACGAAACATCAACTTCCAACAAACGTGTGTAAAACTTTGCTTGGCTCTTAGTTTAAAATGTTTCACCAGAGACTCCACAGGGTCGATATGATGAGAGTGTTCAGCCTGAACTATGGATCAGAGTTAATTAAAGTCCGTGTGTTTTTATTAGCCTGGCTGAAAATGGCTTTTGTGTTTATGAATTTATTTGCAAAGGCTCAGAAACTATGCCCTTTGCTTTAAGTTGCCTCAGGGCACAGATACACATAAAACTTCATTAATTAAAACAGTAAACTACCAAGGTCACAAATAAAGAGCTAGTAGTTATACTGATGATTAAATACAGGCAGCTAAGAAATCAGGGTCTCCAAGCAGAGTTTGTCAGGAGAGAAGTACAATCTTTTTTTTTTCTTTAATTTTACTGTAGCTTCCCAAGGAAAATCTTGGAAAGGTTTGAAAAGGTAGAGAGAAATAGGATCATATTGTATATAATAAGAGGTTCGAACCATTTCCAGACTGAAATCTGTAGACTAACATGAACTCCATGGACAACAGATGCAGTCAGAGTTTCTTTGAGGCTGCAAACCTCTGAACTGCTGCAGCCTGGGATAATATGGGGCTTCCCAGGTGGCTCTAGTGGTAAAGAACCCACCGGCCAATGCAGGAGACGTAAGAGATGTCAGTTCAATCCCTGGATTGGGAAGATCCCCTGGAGAAGGGCATGGCAACTCACTCCAGCATTCTTGCCTAAAGAATGCCATGAGCAGAGGAGCCTGGCAGTCTATACAGTCCATAGGTCACAAAGAGTGGGACACAACTGAAGCTACTTAGCCCTGGATAATATGAGATATAAATTTGGGATTTGGTTGAGGGGGGTGGACAAATGTATATACAAATATGTACAAATTTGAGAGTTATCAGCATATAGATAGTATGTAGAATTGGATATTATCTATAAAGTCAGTAAGAGAAAAAAGGGGCCTAGAAAGGGGAAGGAAAGTGTTGGGGGAGACAAGAGGAGAGGAGAGAGTACAGGGAAAAACCCTGGAGCTATATAACCAGTGGAATTATCACAGCAGTGATTCAGATCCTGTCTGTTCATATTAAATAAACTCCAAAAATAATTACTCAGATTCTCTATAGCATCCCATTTTCAAAATGGTGGTACTGAGTATAACAGCTTTTAAAAGCAGTTTGCAGCTTAACTAAATTTAACTATTCTCTAAATCAGTTTGAGTGTATTGATGACCATGCTAATGTTCACAGCAGGCAAAAGCTTTGAAACATTAAGAAATATCTTCTGTTCAATTCAGAGTAAACAACACNTTGTATAGCTTAGGAAACTCAGACAGGCGCTCTGTAACAACCTAGACGGGTCAGGAGGGAGATAGGAGGGAGGTTCAAAAGGGAGGGGATATATGTATACCTATGGCTGATTCATGTTGAGGTTTGACAGAAAACAACAAAATTCTGTAAAGCAATCACCCTTCAATAAAATAATAATAATAGTAATAGAAGGTGTCTGTGCCTAAATGTCAGGAAACTATGCATGTGTTACCTTTCATGGCAAAATGGACTTTGCAGGCATAATTAAATGAAGAATATTGAAATGGGGAGATTATCCTGGAGTATTCAAGTGGACTCAATGTGCTCACGAGAGTCCTTTAAAGAGGGAAGTGTGTGTGTGTGTGTGTGTGTGTGTGTGTGAGAAAGAGAGAGAAAGATTAAGATTTGAAGATACTACAAAGATGCCACACTGGCTTTGAACAAAGACGGAGGAAGGGGCCATGAGTCAAGGAATGTGGGCAGCCTCTAGACGCTAATAAAGACAAAGGAGCCAATTCTCCCATGAAGCCTGCAGAGGATGAGTGGTCCTGCCTGCATTTTAATTTTAGGGCTTCTGACCTTCAGAACTGTAAGCAATATATTTGTGTCATTTTAAACCACAAACTTTGTAGTAAACTCTTACGGCAGCAAAAGAAGACTAATTCACCCTTCCCATAACCTTCCTGTTCATTCTCTCTGCCAACAGGAAGATCATATTTTTATTTGAAAATTGGATTTTAGTATTCTGCTTAACTTCTTTCTTCAGGATTAAAGAAAAACTAGTATATTACATAAAGTTCTGTAATCTCAGCCCCAACCTGTCTAACCAGACTCATCAGCCACCACTCTACCTAAGAGGACTCTGCTCTTTATTTAGTATGCCATTCATGATTTCCCCATTCTTATCATACTCTTTCTAAAATCTGTGACTTCTGCCTCAATGGTTCATCCCCTAATTATTCAGCAAGCAAATATCTATCTTATCCTAGTGCCTAAAATGTTCTGTGAAGCCTTCCTTTACTTTTTCAGCCAAAATATAAACCCTTTATTTGAAGGTCATAAAACCTCTATCATGACATACATCATATTACATTACAATTGTTTCCTTGTAGCTGGATCTGACTCCAACTAGCATGTAAGGGTTTTGAGGGCAAGGATCATATCTTTCTGTGACTTTCACTGCCTAGTATAGTGAAAGCTCAGAGTTATTGAATGGATATACAGAAAACGTGTATCCTCATCACACAAATAGAATTTTAGGTAACATACATATTTTTATCATTTAAACCTTGCTGATATTCTCATTCACCATTTTTTATTCTTTAATGCATTCTTACATGTTTTAAAGCAATTATTATTTTTTTAATAATCAATAAAATACTAACAGAGATTTCTCTTAATGGAAAAAAACTGTATTCTTAAAATGTTTTCAACCATAAATTTAAAATAAAAACAACTCTCTGAAATGAAAATACAACAATATATACATAGTACTCTTATGCACATGTTCTGTCATTGTCTACAAGCTTGTGAAGTTCACTCTTTAATTACAGATGCTCCTTTAACATCTTTTGGGAGATGGCTTTGGATAAAGGGTACTTCTGACACTAAGAATAATTTTGATTCAATGAATGATTCCTTACTTGGTCAGTAAAATCCATATAGTTCCAAATTTGACACGATGAAACTCTTCTGCCTAGAAAACATTTCTGAGCGAAGCTGTTTCTTGAGGCTGGGCTAAGAAGTGCTGACTCTGAGTGCTGGAGCCCCCATATCTTTTGTTCATTTTACACACAACACTAAAACCCAGTGCCTGAGACTCAAATCTTTGTCGATTTAATAAATGAAAGAATTCTAAAGGATGCCTTGGAGCTAGATTGGGCAGAGAGAATTCTCAGGTTATTACTTGAGCTAAAATTCACAGTTGGCCCAATAACTAAAATGATCATTTTTAGGTCTTTACTCCCCCATAGATCTCTCTAAGCAGGATTTTCTCTCTGGCAGTCACCACCAGCCTACTCTTATTTCTCTATTTCCTTCCCTGTATGAAAATCCCAAAGAAGTTCATTATTTTCATTCACAGTGAGAAACTTCTTTCCATCTTTGCCTGCAAGTACTATGGAGATGGTCACTTCCTCTTTATTTTAAAAATAAACATTGCAGGAAAATATTGAAAGAAAGGAACATGGGTCAAGGAAAGCAGAAAGGAAAATACATGCTCATTTGTTGCCAATCCCAGACCCTTACGAGCTGAGCCAAAGACCTTCCATCTCTGCTTGCCTGCTCACATTTCCCAGGGACGAGGCAGTGCAGAGAGACTCCAATGGTTCCAGGGTTTTCTCCACGCCATCCACAGATCCCAACTGTGCTACAGAAACACTCTGCCGTTATTCCCAGAGCAATCCTACTCACTCCGCTGTGTGCCTGCTGTTACCAGTGGTTCTCTCTCTCTCTCCTGACAGTCTTGATATTTTTTATGCACGGTTGGGCTTCCTCCAAGAATGCTGAATGAATGAACAACAGCTGGGAAGACATCAGGAAGTTGGACCCTGTAATTCCACTGTCACAGACAGCAGAGCTCTCCCAGTGACCCATGAGAGTGGACAGAGCGACAGGTTCCTGAGCTGGCATATCATTTGACCTTCTCAACACCAAATATCTGAAATGCTTAGTCATGGAGTGTTGTTCATTTTTGGTAATCTCATGCTAAATATCTCACTATAGAAGATTTCCTTATACTTGGCTCACTTTTTTAGCACATAAAATAATACGTTCCTTTTAAAACAGGAAACCCTTTTTCTCTAGCTTTAAAAAAGAATAGAATATAATTGCTTTACAATGTTGTGTTAGTTTCTGCTGTAGAACAAGGTGAATCAACTATCTGCATACATATATCCCCTCCCTCTTGGACCTCCCTCCCACCCCTCTAGGTCATCACAGAGCACTGTCCTGAGTCCCCTATGCTATACAGCAGTGTCCCTTGCTATCTATTTTACACATGGCAGTGTATCTACGGGCTTCCCTGATAGCTCAGCTGGTAAAGAATCTACCTGCAAGGCAGGAAACCCCAGTTCGATTCCCGGATTAGGAAAATCCCCTGGAGAAGGGATAGGCTACCCACTCTGGTATTTTGGGGCTTCCCTGGTGGCTCAGATGGTAAAGAATCCACCTGCAATGTGGGAGACCTGGGTTCGATCCCTGAGTTGGGAAGATCCCCTGGAGGAGGGCATGGCAACCCATTCTAGTATTCTTGCCTGGAGAATCCTCATGGACAAAGGAGCCTGGAGGGCTACAGTCCATGGACTTGCAGAGCTGGACACATGACTGAGCAATGAGCGGCTAGGCATACCACAGCACAGTGTGTGTGTGTGTGTGTCTGTGTCTGTGTGTGTCTGTGTGTGTCTGTGCGTGTGTGTCTGTGTCTGTGTCTGTGTGTGATGTGTGTGTGTGTCTGTGTGTCTCAATCCTAATCTCTCAATTTGTCCTACCCTCCCTTTCCCTCACTGTGCCCACCTGTCTGTTCTCTATGTCTCTGTCTCTATTCCTGCCCTGCACATAGGTTCATCTGTACCATTTTTCTAGATCCCATATATATGCGTTGGTATATGACATTTTTCTTTATGACTTAATTCACTCTAAAACAATAAAGTCTTTTAAAATAAGTTTTGATCAGTTATTAAATTATTTTAAAATAAGTTTTAATCAGTTTAATAAATTTTAATCAGTTATTAAGTTATTTAATAACTTAGAAGATAAAGATAAAACTTATCAAAGTGTGTAACCAAAAAAAAAAGATAGGTGGTTTATAAATTTTAATTAGCATCCAAATGAACATCTGCTTATGGCTGGGCGTCTGCCAAGTCACCTGTTCTAGGCCACGCTTGGCACGGTGAGCAGGTTCGGATATCTTTATAGCAGAAGGTACTGGCAGCATCAGTTTGCTTCAGTCTCCACAGTAATCCCTGAATATCACAGCACAGCGCAGAGCGCCATATGTACTGCTTCACTGATAAACTGCTTTACCAGCAGGCGCTGTAATAAATCATACAGGACGAAGATGATGATGATGACGAAAAGTTATAAAACAAACACAGATGCCATCCAGAGCTCCAGCATTGAATGAACACCCCCATGGGCCTGGGCTGCACTGGGCATCTCAAAACACACCACGTTATTTCTTCTAGCCCTCCGAGATTGCTCCCTAGCACAGGAAACAAGGCTTTTTCTCCATACCTTTCTCATGGGGCCAGGGTTTTGTGTGCATATTAACAAAGCATAACAAAACGTGCTTCCTCCTTTAAGTGCTACCAAATCATGTACCTCCACATTTGGCTGCCATTACACGGCCACAAGTTTATCAGCTTCTCAGATCTTGGAATCTTTTCCAGTTGTGTGACCTGATTCTTCATTTATACTCTTTGGAATTTAAAAGCCAATATCAGGCATAGAGACGGAGCTTGCTGTCAAGACACCCTTGCCTTATCTAAAAAACTAGAAAAGATTCACCGGCGAAGGACGTGTTCACAGAGTAAACAACTGCCCCCTGCTCATGCCTCTTCAGTCCTCCCCATTGCCCATCTCCCTCCAAGCCTTTTATCTTGACCAAGACTGCAACTGACCAGGGGTGATGGGCCCCAGACCACCCCAAGCAGATTCCTCAGCCCTAGGTCCATGACCTTAGGCCCCCCAGGACAGCCCAGCTGTCCTGCCTCCTAAATCCAGCCATCACACTTCTCAGTTCCTGAAAAAGAAAGGAAAGTGAAGTCGCTCAGTTGTGTCCAACTCTGTGACCCCATGTACTGTAGCCTCCCAGGCTCCTCCTTCCACGGGATTCTCCAGGCAAGAATACTGGAGTGGGTTGCCATTTCCTTCTCCAGGGATCTTCCCAACACTGGGATTGAACTCAGGTCTCCCGCACTACAGGCAGACTCTTTACTGTCTGAGCCATCAAGGGATCCTGAAGTTAAATATATATATACTTTTTTATTGATGTAGCCTTCCTTTTTCTCCTCCTCCTAGAAATGACCCACTTAAAATATAATAAGATTTTTTTTTTGCTTAAAACCAATAGCTTTTAAGTGTACATGTGTGTTCTGTCATGTCTGACTCTGTGACCCCGATGGACTGTAGCCCACCAGGGTCCTCTTCCCATGGAATTCTCCAAGCAAGAATACTGGAGTGGGTAGCCATTTCCTTGAATCTCCTTGAAACAGGGATCTAACCTGCATCTATTACATCTCCTGAATTGACAAGTGGATTCTTTACCACTGTGCCACTTGGGAAGCCAGCTTTTAAAGTGTACCTAGAATAAATTTTAAACTGTTTATCACAGACTATATGAAAAGTCTCTCTTTTTTCTCTCCAACTGCTGCCTCCTATCTCTCCAACCACTTCCTCCCTAGCAGCTTCAGTTCAGTGGGTTCAGTTCAGTCACTCAGTCTTGTCCAACTCTTTGCAAAGCGATGGACTGCAGCACCCCTTGTCCATCACCAACACACGAAGCTTGCTTAAAGTCACATCCATCAAGTCAGAGATGCCATCCAACCATCTCATCCTCTGTTGTCTCCTTCTCCTCCTGCCTTCAATCTTTCCCAGCATCAGGAGCTTTTCAAATGAGTCAATTCTTTGTATCAGGTGGCCAAAGTATTGGAGTTTTACCTTCAGCATCAGTCCTTCCAATGAATATTCAGAATTGATTTCCCTTAGGATTGACTGGTTGGATCTCTTTGCAGTCCAAGGGACTCTCAAGAGTTTGCTCAACACCNAGGAGCTTTTCAAATGAGTCAATTATTTGTATCAGGTGGCCAAAGTATTGGAGTTTTACCTTCAGCATCAGTCCTTCCAATGAATATTCAGAATTGATTTCCCTTAGGATTGACTGGTTGGATCTCTTTGCAGTCCAAGGGACTCTCAAGAGTTTGCTCAACACCACAGTTCAAAAACATCAATTTTTTGGTGCTCAGTTTTCATTATGGTCCAACACTCACATCCATACATGACTACTGGTAACACCATGGCTTTGACTAGATGGACCTTTGTCAGCAAAGCAATGTCTCTGTTTTTTAATATTCTGTCTAGGTTGGTCATAGCTTTTCTTCCAAGGAGAAAGCATCTTTTAATTTCATGGCTGCAGTCACCATCTGCAGTGATTTTGGAGCCCAAGAAAATAAAATCTCTCATTGTTTCTCCACCTATTTGCCATGAAGTGATGGGACCAGATGCCAAAATCTTAGCTTTCTGAATGTTGAGTTTGAAGCCAAATTTTTCACGCTCCTCCTTCACTTTCATCAAGAGGCTCTTTAGTTCTTCTTTACTTTCTGCCATAAGGGTGGTATCATCTGCGCATCTGATCTCATTGATATTTCTCCCAGCATCTTGATTCCAGGTTGTGCTTCATCCAGCCCAGCATTTCACATAATATACTCTGCATAAAAATTAAATAAGCAGGGTGAAAATATACAAACTTGATGTATTCCTTTGCCAATTTGGAAACTTTCCATTGTTCTATGTCCAGTTCTAACTGTTGGTTCTTGACCTGCATACAGATTTCTCTGGAGGCAGGTCAGGTGGTCTGGTATTCCCATCTCTCGAAAAATTTTCTAGTTTGTTGTGATCCACAGTCAAAGACTTTGGCATAGTCAATAAAGCAGATGTTTTTCTGGAGTTTGCTTGCTTTTTCAATGATCCAACAGATGTTGGCAATTATATCTCTGGTTCCTCTGCCTTTTCTAAATCCGGCTTAAACATCAGTTCACAGTTCATGTACTGTTGAAACCTGGCTTGGAGAATTTTGAGCATTACTTTGCTAGCATGTGCTGCTGCTGCTAAGTCGCTTCAGTCGTGTTCGACTCTATGTGACCCCATAGATGTCAGCCCACCAGGCTCCCCCGTCCTTGGGGTCCTCCAGGCAAGAATACTGGAGTGGGTTGCCATCTCCTTCTCCATGCTAGCGTGTGAGATGAGTGCAATTGTGCGGTAGTTTGAGCATTCTTTGGCATTGCCTTTCTTTGGGATTGGAATGAAAACTGCCTTTATCCAGTCCTGTGGCCACTGCTGAGTTTTCCAAATTTGCTGGCACATTTAGTGCAGCACTTTAGTAACATCATCTTTTAGGATTCAAATTAGCTCAACCAGGATTCCATCACCCCACTAGCTTTATTCATAGTGATGCTTCCTAAGGACCAGTTGACTTTGCATTCCAGGATATCTGGCTCTAGGTGTGTGATCACACCATCATGGTTATATGGGTCATGAAGATCTTTTTTTGTATAGTTCTTCTTTGTATTCTTGCCACTTCTTCTTAATATCTTCTGCTTCTGTCAGGTCCATACTATTTCTGTCCTTTATTGTGCCCAATTTATACAAAATGTTCCTTTGTCATCTTTAGTTTTCTTGAAGAGATCTCTTGTCTTTCCCATTCTATTGTTTTCTTCTATTTCTCTGCACTGATCACTGAGGAAGGCTTTCTTATCTCTCCTTGCTTTTCTTTGGAACTCTGCATTCAGATGGGTATATCCTTTTCTCCTTTGCTGTTAGCTTCTTTTCTCAGCTATCTGTAAGGCCCCCTCAGACAACCATTTTGCCCTAGCAGCTTATGTGTACGCAAACATACACACATGTATCTTACATGCCTGACTTATTTCAAGTCTCCCACAGCACCAGTACTCAGAGAAAACTGTGATAGACAGAATAATGGTGCTTCAGAGATGTCCACAGCCTAACCTCTGAAACCAGTAAACAGGTTACGTGGCAAAAGAGAATTATGGCTGCAGATAGATTAAGGTTGTTAATCAGCTGGGTTAAAATAAGAATATTATCCTGGATTATCTCGATGTTTCCACTGCAATCACAAGAGTCTGCAAAAGTAGAAAAGGAAGCTAGGACTATGGAAGACAGAACCCTAGAGATGGCAATATGAGAAGGACTCAGCATCTTTGAAGATGGTACAAAAGAGTTGTGAGCCAGGAATGGAGTTGCCTGCAAGCTAGAAAAGGACAAGGAAAGAGATTCTCCTCTGAGGTCTCCAGAAGAGTTATAGCCTCCTGACACTTTGATTTTAGATAAGACCCTATTTTCGTATTTCAGAACAATCAAGGTGTCACATAATACGTTTGTATACTTTAAACCAAGCCATTAGGTTTGTGGTAGTTTGTTACAGCAGCAGTAAGATACTGATACACGCTTCTTCTCAGATCACACCACTAATCCAACCCCCTCCTGACAGTTGCTGGGTTTAGTCAACTAATTTTATTGTTGCAGACTATGGGTGTCAGATTCTTTTGTTGCTCCTGCAGATACACCCAGTGAACAGAGAGATAGAAATCCCTTCCCTCATTTTGTTTTACGATCTAACACGTAAGTCCCATTATTTTTTTTATCACATTTTGGGCTTTTTTCATAATTCATTCATCCATTTATTCACTCATTACAATAAACTTTGGGGGCTAGCATACAAAAACAAGACATAGTCCATGCACACGAAAAATTTATAATCCCAAGGCACCTTTCCACCCATTTATTCATTCTGTACTTGCCGATCGTGTTCTCAGGTGTTCTCACTTGCAGAATGCTCAAAATCACTGCACGTGGTGATCGCAGCCATGAAATTAAAAGACGCTTACTGCTTGGAAGAAAAGTTATGACCAACCTGGATAGTATATTCAAAAGCAGAGA
>SJYA01000973.1:42061-96761 GCA_006410615.1 Neotragus moschatus | reverse complement strand
ATTAATTGCAGCCATGAAATTAAAAGATGCTTACTCCTTGGAAGAAAAATTATGAACAACCTAGGTAGTATATTCAAAAGCAGAGACATTACTTTGCCGACTAAGGTTCGTCTAGTCAAGGCTATGGTTTTTCCTGTGGTCATATATGGATGTGAGAGTTGGACTGTGAAGAAGGCAGAGCACCAAAGAATTGATGCTTTTGAACTGTGGTGTTGGAAAAGACTCTTGAGAGTCCCTTGGACTGCAAGGAGATCCAACCAGTCCATTCTGAAGGAGATCAACCCTGGGATTTCTTTGGAGGGAATGATGCTGAAGCTGAAACTCCAGTACTTTGGCCACCTCATGTGAAGAGTTGACTCATTGGAAAAGACTCTGATGCTGGGAAGGATTGGGGGCAGGAGGAGAAGGGGACAACAGAGGATGAGATGGCTGGATGGCATCACCGACTCGATGGACATGAGTCTGAGTGGACTCCGGGAGTTGGTGATGGACACGGAGGCCTGGCGTGCTGCGATTCATGGGGTCGCAAAGAGTCGGACACGACTGAACGACTGAACTGAACTGAATAATAACATATAATTTATATATATGATATATGTCTATATGTGTCTGTCCATATATATATACAAACATATATATATACACACACATTATATACAAACATATATATACACACAAACATATATATATATATATACACAAACATATAAATACACACACACACACACACACACACACACACATGTTTGTTGTTTCTGGTTCCTGGCACAGAGTTTCAAAAACCCTTGTGTACTTCCCTGGTGGTGTAGTGATTAAGACTTCTTGTTTTCACTGCAGGGGTCTCAGGTTTGATCCCTGATTAAAAAAAAAAAAAAAAGAAACTTGAAATTTCCTTAGTCATCAGTTCAGTTCAGTCACGCAGTAGTGTCTGACTCTTTGTGACCTCATGGACTGCAGCATAAAAGGTGTCCCTGTCTATCACCAATTCCCAGAGCTTACTCAAACTCCTGTTCATCGAATCGGTGATGCCATCCAACCATCTCATCCTCTGTCATCCCCTTGTTCTCCTGCCCTCTTCAATCTTTCCCAGCATCAGGGTCTTTTCAAATGAGTCAGCTCTCCGCATCAGGTGGCCACAGTATTGAAGTTTCAGCTTCAACATCAGTCCCTCCAATGAACACCCAGGACTGATCTCCCTTAGGATGGACTGGTTGGATCTTGCAGTCCAAGGGACTCTCAAGAGTCTACTCCAACACCACAGTTCAAAAGCATCAATTCTTTGGCGCTCAGCTTTCTTTATTGTCCAACTCTCACATCCATACATGACTACTGGAAAAACCATAGCTTTGACTAGATGGACCATTGTTGGCAAAGTAATGTTACTGCTTTTTAATATGCTGTCTAGGTTGGTCATAGCTTTTCTTCCAAGGAGCAAGTGCCTTTTAATTTCATGGCTGAAGTCACCATCTGCAGTGATTTTGCAGCCCCCCAAAATAAAATCTCTCACTGTTTCCATTGTTTCCCCATCTATTTGCCATGAAATGATAGGACCAGATGCCATGATCTTAGTTTTCTGAATGTTGAGCTTTAAGCCAACTTTTTCACTCTCCTCTTTCACTTTCATTCTTAGTCATAAGGGAGTTTTATTATTCATAAAGAAGTCCTTTCAGTAACAGGCAAGTTTATGCTAATGATAGAAAGCTTTAGGTAGCTTGAGAATGGAGAATGGTCAGCAGAAAAACTAACTATGTGATTAGAGGGTTGGAATTTTCAGCCTCATCCTCTGCCCTTCCTCTCAACTTGTAGTTTAATCTTTATATNCTTAGTCATAAGGGAGTTTTATTATTCATAAAGAAGTCCTTTCAGTAACAGGCAAGTTTATGCTAATGATAGAAAGCTTTAGGTAGCTTGAGAATGGAGAATGGTCAGCAGAAAAACTAACTATGTGATTAGAGGGTTGGAATTTTCAGCCTCATCCTCTGCCCTTCCTCTCAACTTGTAGTTTAATCTTTATATTTGCATTATTAATAAATTTTTCTTTCAGTACATGTATTACAAATATATGTAACATTTGATTTAATATAAAAGTAAAATTTTTCCCAAATGTTCAAGTAACATGGACCCTGTGGGTTGATCCTCCAGTTTATTCTATGGCTTTTATCCCCTTGCCCCATAATACCACTTAACCCCACGGGTATCTTCTCAGTTCTCCTCCTCCCCAGTCCCGAGGCTACACGGGAAACACAGCTGGAAGAGGAGAACCCACCTCCAGAAAGTGATTCTGACACATCAGTGTGGATAAGACTTATCCTAGGGAAGTTTTGTGTAAGTGTGGATTTATGGATGCTATCCTAGAAATTCTTATTGGTAAGTATGGCAGTGGGTCTCCGGAATCTACATTTTATCCAGTACTTAAAGCATGCCTAATGTTAATAATCACTGTATTAGACTTTGAGCAAAACTATATGAAGCTTTTTTCTTATTTTTGACTACGCCATGTGACATGTGGGATGTTAGTTTCCTGATCAGGAATTGAACCCATGCCCCCTGCATTTGAAGCTTGGTGTTGTAATCACTGTATAGCCAGAAAAATCCTTGTCTTAGGCTTTGGTCTCAGCAAAGTGCATGACCTGAGTCAAACAATTGACCCCTGTCTTCTCTTCCTCATCATAAAATAAGAGTTGATTAGATGTACTTGACCATTTCTTCAGCTCCACAAAGTTCTAGCATTCCTTTATCTGTCATGCTTGATGGCAAATAAATCATAAGCAAAGTTATAAGATAAAAAAAATAAAGTCTTCCCTGATAGAATACAGATATTGAAGGATAACCCTGCTTTATCTATAAACAATGTTCAAACTTCCTTTATAAAGTCCTTTCCACTTTAAAAAACTATACTTTATCATACCAGTGCAATAAGGTTTATACTTTTGTGGCTGTGAGTCATTTAAATTAAATCTAAGATACTGCAGGAGGGTAACAGTATAATTAGTCTCATGGATTTCATTATTGTGACTGTCAGTACAGTATCCAGAAATTTTCATCAGCATATTAATAAATGCCTTAAGGAAAGATAATTTATTTATTACTGGGTAGAGAAACCTATGAAAATATTTTCATAATAATTGCACTTTTAAAATTCTTATTACAGCATTTATATTATTCTCGACAAACTATTTTATTCCTGTCTCCCCCCAGAAAAAACCCTAGATACTGTTACATCTAGAGTAATCACAAAGACACAGACTTTTACATTAAAATTTAAAACTGGGTTGGGAAGGAGGAGCATATAGCAAATAGGGAGGGGTTGGTGCATAGTAACCAGAAGATGAGGCATTGAAGTTCCAGATGTGTACCTGTTATATTTTACTTTTAAATATGGGCATTAATAATAATACGCAAAACATGAAGGTGGGGAGAAAACATAAAATCTAGATCTAATTAATAGCCAGCAGTCATAGATGGGTAGTAAAAGTCATATACAAATGCATCAGGATCCCTGGCCTCCTCTATTTCTAGCACATTCAAATCTGGAACACAAGGAGCAAACCTCCTTTTAACCCAAGAGACCATTAAAGGATGTGAAGAAGAAAGAAGCCATACTGTGGAGATAAACCCACTGGCAGACCCATGACAGAATAGAGATGCCAGACAAAACCCCACACATATGGTCAAGTAATTTCAGGGTCAACTAATTTGCAGAGAAGAATAGAAAGGGATGTCATAAAGGCTTCAGGAAATTTTGAAAATCTTGAGTTTCCAAAAGGAATACTATATAACTCCTGAGGAGTGGAAGGAAAGCCCTTTCCTCTGTGTACACACATTTGAGACGTTTATTTGCTCCACTCCTTAGGATGATGTCCTACAGCCAGTGTCCAGCTGCACCTTTAACCCCACATGGTGCTAAATCCCTTGCTTTCCTTCTGCGCACAAGTCCTCTGACAAGTCTGGGGTGGTGCATAAGAAAAATTGATAGTTAATGTTTTAAGTTGAAGACAAATTACTGGGAGGATGTCTTTTCTGTCCATTCAGTGGTCGCAAAGAATTTGGTGGAAGGAAGGGGAATTTCAAAGGCATTTTTTTTTCAATCCATGGCCTTGCTAGCACCACATTTCTGAACAGCAGGGCCTTGTATGAGTTGCCTGTTTCCACGCCCACATCCAGCCAGCTTTCATCTCATTCTGTATAGGGTGTGGTGTTGTCATTAATAATAAGAATAATATGAGGTTACAGTGTTGATTACTATATTGAGCAGGAAACAGATGGCTCACTGAGAAGGGATGATTGGAGAAGGCTGAGTGAAGGGGCTGTTTACAAAGGAGCAGCGCTGGTCAGAGAAATAGACTCTTGATGGTCCTCACTGCAGAGCCGGAAACAGGGACAGGGCAGGGTGTGCCCTCAGCATCCCATGGCCTGGGGGGCAAGGGGAGAGTGTGGTTATCAAAGCCAAAAGAGAGCTCAGCCATAGGCCTGGGCCATCTGGCAGAAATTGGAGCAGAGAAAAGCACTGATGTTAGCCCGGGGATGGTCTGGAGGGAGCCCAGGCAGACCTCACTCTGGTCACTCTCAGGAATTCTGTGGCTTCCCCTATCTCTACCCCCGCAAGCCCCCATGTTTAGACTCCCAGGGCAGAGAGCAGGATGACAAGGGCAGAAGGTTGATTCATCGGGCAAGCAGAGAATATCCTGCACACCTGAAAGATACGTAATACCAGACCTTTGCAAAAGAAAATCCAACAGACCTTCTTTGAGTGCAAACCTGGCATCTGCCCCATCACTTCCTCATCACCCTCTCCTTTGCTTCTTACATGTAGCTCCCTCTTAGCTGTGAGAGAGACAGGGGCCACAGTCAGTTCTGGATGGGGGAACATCAGCAGAAGAATACTGCGAAGGTTCTAGGAAAGCATTTGTGTTCCTGATAAACGTTGCAGAGAGGGTAGTTATGTCTTTCCCTCTCATTCCTGCCTTCAGTTCAGTCGCTCAGTTGTGTCCGACTCTTTGCGACCCCATGAATCGCACCACGCCAGGCCTCCTTGTCCATCACCAACTCCCGGAGTTCACACAGACTCACGCCCATCGAGTCAGCAATGCCATCCAGCCATCTCATCCTCTGTCATCCCCTTCTCCTCCTGTCCCCAATTCTTCCCAGCATCTTATCTGTGTCTAATTAAATAATTGCTTGAGGCAACTTACTTAATCTCTGAGCCTTGAATTTCTCATTTATAAGATGGGGACAAGAGTCACTGTCTTGAAGATTACTTGTGAAGATAAACCACAATTTGGGGGTATTGAACTAATTTCTAAGTGCGTGCATGCTCAGCGATTCAATTGTGTCTGATTCTTTGCAAGCCTATGGACTGTAGCCCGCAAGACTCCTCTGTCCTTGGGATTTTTCAGGCAAGAATACTGGAGTGGGTTGGCATTTCCTTTCCACATGGCGTTAGTGATAAAGAATCCCCCTGTCCAACAAAGGAGATGCAGAAGGCAAGGGTTCAATCCCTGGGTCAGAATGATCCCTTGAAGTAGGAAATGGCAACCCATTCTAGTATTCTTGCCTGGAAAATCCTATGGATAGAAGCGTCTGGTGGGCTATAGTCCATGGAGTGGCAAAGAGTCAGACACAACTGAGCCACTGAGTGTGCACACATGCAATTTCTAAGACCCTCCCCAAACTGCTTTACTTGAGCTCACGGTCTTCAGTACATGCTCTCCTGTTACCCAGGAAGCGCCTCAGGATCTGTTCCTCATTGTTCTGTATGTGGTAGTGTTTCTTTTCAATTTAATGCAAGTGAGACCTTGATTATCCTGGAATGACCTGGGTGAGCTGAGATTTGGAAGCATTGAACAAAATGTTTCTTCTAAAGGAATACACTTCCAGCATACAGCCATCTCACCTGTGATGGCTTCGGGCTTAAAGGTTCGGCATCTTCTGCTGACATCAGTTCTAATATTCACTGTCAGCTGCTGCCTTTGTCAGCATTGCATAAGAGTCAGCAGTGATGTTATTCCATTGTTGATTTAGTGCTATTTCTGCGTGTGCATTGCCAAACCACACTTAAGTTTAGTTGTGGTTATATTTAACTTTATTCTTCTCAGTGAACCTTTTAAGGCATTAGAAAAAAGAATCTTTTCTCTTAGCGAGATGGATTTTTATAACTACTTGAAACTTCAGATTTTTTTCAGGATTCAGTAAGAAGATGGTATACTTGATAATTCTAACCCTGCATCAGCACTTTTAAGACATGGCTCTCATTCCATCTTGACCTTTGCCTGCAGTGCCAACTTGAATCAACAAGTTGAAACTTCCTTAATTTCTTTAGGAAAAACACATGAGGTAAACATGTATTTTGGGGGAATTATCAAGACATTGTCTCTGTAATCCAGAAGTAAGAAACACTATCCATTTGATATATATAAATTTTGACTGTCTACGTTGTTTATAGCACTGTGGTAAATACAATAAAGATACAACAAACAGTCAATAGATTCTGCCCTTTATATGCTTATATTCTTTGGAATAGATAAGGTCAGCAATGACATCACACCAACAATACAGCAAGTAACGAAATATGCAAGAGGATTTAGAGAGAGAAGAGATTATTTCTAGTGAGAAGATCTCTGTCTGCATCTGTGCCTCTGTTATGAATCATTCTCTCGCTTTCTTGAAGTTATAATACATGCTTGAAGATGACTAGCTTTCCTCAGTCTTTTTTCTCTCTGTAGAATTTTTAGGAATCATCCAACCATTCTTACATTTTATTCTGTCTCTTTCCCTTTCAAGATGGTAGTCTTTCTTGTGGGATAATATTTTCAAAACCTTGTGGGTCTCTTGTATATGTTGCTGGATCACATTATTAAACCAAATGGTCTTCTACCTCTGGGTAATCCTGTCTCTGTTTCTGTCTTCTGCTGTCTTCAGTACCAGCAAAGGTTTGTCAACAAAAGGTTGTTGTCATGCTGCTGCTGCTGCTAAGTCGCTTCAGTCGTGTCCAACTCTGTGCTACCCCATAGACGGCGGCTCACCAGGCTCCCTCGTCCCTGGGATTCTCCAAGCAAGAGTACTGGAGTGGGGTGTGTTGCTTTCTCTGAAGGTTGTCATATTACCTTCCTTTTATGTGTGTTAAATCTTCCTCTGCTTCTCTCTTATAAGGACACTAATGACTGGATTAGGGCTTCCTTGGTGGCTCAGAAGTTAAAGCCTCTGCCTACAATGCAGGAGACCTGGGTTGAATCCCTGGGTCAGGAAGATCCCCTGGAGAAGAAAATGGCAATCCACTCCAGTACTCTTGCCTGGAGAATCACATGGACGGAGGAGCCTGGTGGGCTACAGTCCACAGGGTCACAAAGAGTCAGACACAACTGAGCACTTTCACTTTCAGTGACTGGATTTAGGGCTCCCTCAGATAATCCTGGATAATCTCTCCATCACAAGAGTCTTAATTACAGCTGTAAAGACCCTTTTTCCCAAATAAGGTATCATTCACAGGTTCTGGAGATAAAGATGAGGAAATATCTTAAGGAGCTGTTATTAGCTACACATCATTTATGTCTGTTGGACAGAATTTAGTTACATTTTGTAGCTAGAAGAAAGGACAGTTAGGAAGTATAGTCTACCAGCTAACACACTAGGGTTCTATCACTAAAGAAGGGTAGAAGCGATATCGTGGGGACAATTAGTTGTCTTTTCTCTCCCATCTCCTATGTCTATGAAGATAAGCTTTCTTGATTCACTGAGACATTAAAAAAATAAATCAATTCTTCCTCAGGGGAAGTTACCATCTTGGTACAAAGATAAGTATTTGCCAACTTAAGTCACTCTATGAGTTAGGCCCCAAATGGTGATCCAAGTGGTATGTAACACATTTTCAGAAAATAATATAATCTCTGTGGGATGAAGCATGTTTACGGAAGTCTTTTTGGAGTAAATGAGGCTTGAAATAAGTCTGAGAGGACAAGCAGAGTTTTAATCAGGTAGAAAGGACATACTGACTGGTATGGTCAGGAGGCTCCCGCTAGAAAATAGAATCTTCTGTAGAAGGATCTCCAAAACTGGGAATATCTTGACTTCACTTCATCAGTCAGAAACTGATATATTAGTGACTAGGAATATTAATACTGCACTTGAATCATGAAAACAGAGAATAGGAGCAATTACTAAAGACCATCAGAAGTTTCATGAGAACATATCATGATCAGTTTTGGAAAATAGGAAAGAGGAGTTTTGTATTTGATATTAACAAAGAAGTATTGTTTGATCCTCAGTAGCATAATGTATTCCAAATACATACACACTTCTTTCTCCTTTTACCAAACAGTTAGGGGGAGTGACAGAGTACAGAGATATAGAAAACTTTGCCAACATAAGATTTGGACTGAAACTTAGAAAATTTTATCTCTTCTGGCTCAATATTTTTTTATTTCCTGCAGATAGAAGGGACTGAGGTGGGGAGCAGACTCCATGGAGCACTTTTCATAACCTCCAGAAAGGTATCACTGCTGACTTGCTTCTGTGTGTGCTCATGCCTATATCCTTATCTGTGACAGGGTTTGCTGTGCAGACAGTTCAGTTCAGTTCAGTTCAGTTGCTCAGTCGTGTCTGACTCTTTGCAACCCCATGAATCGCAGCACNAAGAAGCAGGGCTTTTTATTTAACAAAAGTAGTAGTGCTTTCTGTCCATGCTGCTTAAGAGATACTGTTTCATGTCTAAAGACGTTCATTTTCCCAAGCTAAGAACACCTATTTTTCTCTTTCCTCATACCACCTCATTGGAGTTCTTGTTTTTCAACCCACTTTGAGCAATAGTTTGGGGACAAATGTACCTTCACGCTTCTCTGTTAAGAAAAATCTGTCATTGCTAAATAGTGTAGTAGTGAATAGTGGTGATTGCAGGGAACAAAGGGGATGATTAGTCAGTAGCAGGTCCTGTTAATGCTCACATCTCTGAGTGGTAGAGTATTTTTACAGAGAAGACTGATAAAGATCCTGTGTAGTCTAGTCATGATGCCTCAGGTTCTTGCTGCTTGTAAGAATGAATTGATCCAAAGCTCTTCTTCTGTAAGGAAGTCCTTCTCAACTGCAAGATACATTCCTAAACATGTTATTGCTTTGCTAACTAGATATGCTTTGAAAGTAACATGTGTGTAAAAATATTAAGCATAATATTTAAGAATATTGAAACTGTGATTTTTGGTATATGAGTTTTGAGAGTCAGATTGTTAGTAGGAAGGAATACTAGAATCTGGACACTAATGGCTACACAAATCAAAGAAATGCTGTAGGAAATCATGAGTTTTTAGTGTATGAGAACTCAGTTGACTAAAGCCTGGCATTACTGATGCCAAGGTCACTGGCCCCACCCCTACAGAGGAAGAGGTTGCTAATTAAGGAAATGCTGGTCCTTAAACTGAAATGTCTGCTGTTGGTCACAAATGAGACAGCATGAACATTTTAATGAGTCCCATAATCCCAGTGGAAAAACAAATCAAGCACATTATTGAAAATCAATAGCATTATTTTTTCTGACTGTATACAAAGGAAAAGGAGCTGTTTCAAAATGAAAACATAAACAGGCTAACCACGCTCAGCATGTGAGCCAGTAATGAATTTAAACACAAAGTGTGGCTTTGAATCTGTTATGATACTTATTAGCAGGTATCACTGGGCAAGATATTTAACAAACTCTGTCTTAATTTCACCATATAGTACCCTCTCCTGATCCCCTCAATACACACACACACACACACACACACACACACACACAGAGTTGTCAGGTCTACAGATGCTGTATATGAAAAGTACTTAGCAAATAACAGTACTCAATTAAAGGGAGTGCATTTCCTTCATGTGTTGTTTACTTTCCATTGATAATTACTACCCTACTGGGCAGAGGTTCATAAGCAAGGGACCTTTTAATTGCTCTAATTTGCCAGCACCAGGCAATCCAATTCAGTTTAAATCAACACATGTTTACGGTGACCTTATTCTAATGTAAGTGTAGTATCATATACTGAGGATTCAAAGGCATTTGACAGAAAACAGGGGTCAGTTCTTAAGGAGTTCAAACTAGTGTTCACTCATAGTAAACACTCTATAACACCGATTGAATGAATAGATGGATAATGGTAAATAGACAAGGAATGACTGCTGTTACATCATTTCAGCCTATCTAAGGTTTCTACCCTTCAATATTGAAACACAAAGCCACAGCATATTTACTGTCATTGATACTTCTGGCTAAATTAATCAGCTGGTGAATGCTACTAATAATTTAAGATGCACTATAAGGTAACTTCATGTGTTTCAGTCACTCCAAAATGACTAATGACAGGTTCATAAACTAAGTGCCAGAAAACCAAGGTGGGTATTTATTTACAATGAAGGGAGTAATATATTAAATATTCAAGAATATTCAAATCTTTCTTACTCTTCTGTTCCCAGGAGCAAGCTAAAGAAAAAACCAAGATGTATCCTGAATTAATGATTTCAAAAACACACTGAGTAAAGTTATTTTCTGTGATAAATACTATTTTAATACCTAGATGTGGATTTAATTTTAATATATCTCTTCATGATGAAAACAGGAAAATAATTTTTTAAAATCTAGAAGAGTAAAAATAAAACATAACCACTCAAATGTTTTGCTATTTTTATCTTTGTGTGTTTCTTCTATATTCAAAGATATTTTCTATAGTTTAAAAATAGTTGTTTTTAAAACATGGATTCTGCTTTTAACTTTATAATTGTTTGAGCTGCACTGTTTTCTTCTGATCATGTACTATATACCATCAATCCCACTTCAATTAATCCTTCTACATGGTCATTGCAGAAACAGTGGTCTTCTCTTGATCCCGCTTCAAAGACATGACTGATAAGTCTAGAAGAGGGCACCAGAACAGAACCAATGCAGGTCTTCACAGAAATCTAAGTCTGATATCAAAAGTGAAAATCAGACTAGTTTCTTCCCACTGGCTAGAGCTATACATTGTTAAAAACATATCTGGAAAGACTTTGTTATGTGGAGAGAAGGAATGTGTCAGTATAGATTGATACACATACACACACATAAAATCTGCTTTCACAATCAAGATGAGATGTCCTCACACAAGTTTCACTTGTTCCCAAGTTTCATTCTTCTTCCTGTCTTTGAGCTCCATGTATTTTCATTGCACCCTTAGAGTAAATTAAATTGTTTGCTTAAATTGACTCAATTTTGGTTTCTGTCACTTATAATTAAACAGGTTCTTTTTTTTAACTGGAGGATAACTGTTTTACAATGCTGTGTTGGTTTCTGCCATAGAATATGGCAAATCAGTTATTTACCATATATATATATATATACACACACACACATATATATATATCACCTTCCTCTTAAGCCTCCCTCTCCTCCCCCCACACAAGTTCTAACACGACATTATATTAGTGTTTTTCCGTTTAAAACACAGAAGGATCAAATTTAAGTTAAAAATATGAAGATTCAATCTTAGAAGAAAGACTAAATTAAGAAAATCATTGTGAAAGCAATGAAGATGTCCTTTAATAGGAGAATGGATAAACAAGCTGTGGGTACATCCATACAATAGAATATTTTTCAGCAATAAAAATAAATGAACTATCAAACCACAGAAAGACTTGGAGGAACTTTATATGTATATTATTGAGAGAAAAGAGCCAATTTGAAGAGGCTACAAATTGTATGATTCCAAGTATATGACATTGTAGAAAAGGCAAAACTATGGAGTCAGTAGAAAGATCTGTGTTTGCCAGGGCAAGGGGGAAGGAAGAATGAATAAGCCGAGCACAGGACACCTCTAGGTCAAGGAAACTGCTCCCTGATAGTATAACAGTGGGCACTTGACATGATGCATATGTCGAAACCCATAGAATGTGTAAAATATAAAGTGAACCTTAAGAGACTCTATAGTTCATTATTATATAACGACATTGGCTCATCAATTGTAACAAAGACACAGTGCTAATGTAAGATGTTAATAATGGCGGAAATTGAGAGTTAGGTGAACAGATTTATGGGAACTCTGTACTTTCACTCCATTTTTCTGTAAATGGCTCAAAAAAACAATTTTCACCTTCCAATCTATCTCTGCCCCTCTGGAAGCAAATTTTCAAGTACCACAATACATTTCCAATAACAAAAATTTTATGTTTATATCTTTTTATTATGTCAGTCACTTTAGAACAGGATTAGTGTCTTACAAAGCTTCATAATTTGCTTGTAATTTGAGGCAGAGTAATTATATGTGGGAGGAACACAATAAATATTTGATAAATAGCAGACGCAAAGACAAACATACTGTCAACAAGCTGGTGTGTAACCTTCAATGATCAAATATTGAAAGAGCATTTTTAATTAACTCTTGGTTTCTTTCTTCTGCATCTATAAACCATTCGCAGAGCAAGTATAATATTTCTCATATGTCTAAGCACATAACTCAATTTAAATTGGCTTTCAAGTTACAGTTTCGTTTAAAAATTAAAAAAAGCAAACAAACAAACATAATGTTCCCAATTTGAGAGAATTCCATTTCCTTTTAATTTAGAATTTAGTCTCCTGGGGGCAAATACTCGCTAAATTCAGAGTTCCCCTTTTATTCCCTTGTTTCTTACCATCATTTAAATTATTAAAAGGCTTACAAGTCATCCTCGGAAGAAAACTGGATGCTGACCTTTGCCTTCATTGGACCACAATGAGGCTTAGTTATCCTCACCTACCGCCATGGCTGTAAGACTCTGTCCCCCGTGAATTTGCACCACTAGCATCAGAAGGACCTCTAACTGGTAGGCAGATGCCTCTGCGGCCTCTTATTTTCAACCTCCTGCTCTCTCCTGGACCACCAGCCCACGGCCAGCTTACCTTGCCTTTTCAGGGATATATGGGCACTTCAGATGATTTCTGTAATACTTGTAGGTTCTCTGGACTCTTTCAGTTTTATGTTCCAACCACTGAAAACCTTAGACCTAAGACATCGGGACTGACTCTTCCCTCTGTCTGGAGTATACCCCTGCAAGATATCCACATGGCTCTCCATGAGGCTCACATGGTTCTTTGTTAAAATGTTTTCTTCCTAATAAGCCAACTTCAATCACCCTTTAAACTTTAACTTCCTCCTGCACTCTTGATTCCATTTGCTATTTTGTCATACTGTTTTGTTCCATAGTTAAGTATCACTTTTTTAAGGTATTTCCATTTTTTTACTATGTTAATTGTTTATGGTCTGTTCCCACTACCCCTCCCAAATGTAAACTTTATAGCACATCCTTTCTTCCTCCTTTATTGATGAAAAATCCCAAGTGCCTAGAATGTAGCCTGTAATATAGTAAATGCTTAGTAAATATATTTTTAATCACTACATCTCTGGCTTTTTAAATAAAACCGATCCTCCCTGCAATATAGAACACGTTTTCCATACGAGCCATATGGAATAATGTCTGTCCTTGTCATTCACACACGTTTTACAGCCTCTACCCATCCCACTTCTCTGCTTGTCTGTTCCCTGCTCTATAGTTATCCCTACCTCTCTGATCTCAGAGCCTATTTTCACATGTTCAAGACCTTGTTTTCNTATTATGTCAGTCACTTTAGAACAGGATTAGTGTCTTACAAAGCTTCATAATTTGCTTGTAATTTGAGGCAGAGTAATTATATGTGGGAGGAACACAATAAATATTTGATAAATAGCAGACGCAAAGACAAACATACTGTCAACAAGCTGGTGTGTAACCTTCAATGATCAAATATTGAAAGAGCATTTTTAATTAACTCTTGGTTTCTTTCTTCTGCATCTATAAACCATTCGCAGAGCAAGTATAATATTTCTCATATGTCTAAGCACATAACTCAATTTAAATTGGCTTTCAAGTTACAGTTTCGTTTAAAAATTAAAAAAAGCAAACAAACAAACATAATGTTCCCAATTTGAGAGAATTCCATTTCCTTTTAATTTAGAATTTAGTCTCCTGGGGGCAAATACTCGCTAAATTCAGAGTTCCCCTTTTATTCCCTTGTTTCTTACCATCATTTAAATTATTAAAAGGCTTACAAGTCATCCTCGGAAGAAAACTGGATGCTGACCTTTGCCTTCATTGGACCACAATGAGGCTTAGTTATCCTCACCTACCGCCGTGGCTGTAAGACTCTGTCCCCTCTGAATCTGCACCACTAGCATCAGAAGGACCTCTAACTGGTAGGCAGATGCCTCTGCGGCCTCTTATTTTCAACATCCTGCTCTCTCCTGGACCACCAGCCCACGGCCAGCTTACCTTGTCTTTTCAGGGATATATGGGCACTTCAGATGATTTCTGTAATACTTGTAGGTTCTCTGGACTCTTTCAGTTTTATGTTCCAACCACTGAAAACCTTAGACCTAAGACATCTGGACTGACTCTTCCCTCTGTCTGGAGTATACCCCTGCAAGATATCCACATGGCTCTCCATGAGGCTCACCTGGTTCTTTGTTAAAATGTTTTCTTCCTAATAAGCCAACTTCAATCACCCTTTAAACTTTAACTTCCTCCTGCACTCTTGATTCCATTTGCTATTTTGTCATACTGTTTTGTTCCATAGTTAAGTATCACTTTTTTAAGGTATTTCCATTTTTTTACTATGTTAATTGTTTATGGTCTGTTCCCACTACCCCTCCCAAATGTAAACTTTATAGCACATCCTTTCTTCCTCCTTTATTGATGAAAAATCCCAAGTGCCTAGAATGTAGCCTGTAATATAGTAAATGCTTAGTAAATATATTTTTAATCACTACATCTCTGGCTTTTTAAATAAAACCGATCCTCCCTGCAATATAGAACACGTTTTCCATACGAGCCATATGGAATAATGTCTGTCCTTGTCATTCACACACGTTTTACAGCCTCTACCCATCCCACTTCTCCGCTTGTCTGTTCCCTGCTCTATAGTTATCCCTACCTCTCTGATCTCAGAGCCTATTTTCACATGTTCAAGACCTTGTTTTCGTCTTCCTCTTTCACCGGTGACCCCTTTAGCTTGTCTGCTTTGCCTCCCCCTTAAATTATGGATCTGTAAACTGTCTTAGGTAAGGCATATTTTTTTGATCAGTTCTTATAATGGATCTATGACTTCACCTATCACTCAGTCTGCTTCAGACAGTAAGGCTGCTGACTCACACCATGGGAGTGAACACAACTGTTTAAAGAGAGTGTTGTTATCCGACACTAAGTCATGTCTGACTCTCTGCAAACCCAAGGACTGAAGCAGTCAGGCTTCCCTGCCATTCACTATCTCCCAGAGTTTGCTGAGATTCATGTCCATTGAGTCAATGATACTAGCTAACCATCTCATCATCTGCCACCCCCTTCTCCTTTTGCCTTCAGTCTTTCCCTAGCATCAGGGTCTTTTCTAGTGAGCCAGCTCTTCTAATCAGGTGGCCAAACTATTGAAGCTAGAGTGAGACAAGTTCGAAGTGTGGAGCCCTGGGAAGAACTAGTATTTAAGGCCTGAGAAAAGTAGAGTAACTGAGAGGACATTAAAACTGAAGAAATTAAGAACCCTTGGAAGCCAATGGAGGAAAAGTTATTTCACAAATATAGTGGGCATCATTAGTACCAAGGCTAGAAGGGCAGTCAAGTAGGACTAGACCTAAAACACTCCCTTGGTTTTATTAATTAAGTTGGTCATTTTGTTCTTAGTAGGATCAGCTTCTGTGGAATTGGGGAAGGGTGGAGCCGAGACACCAGACGATAATGAGCTGAAGCAAAGGGATGAGAATATCATGTCTGGAGCCCATCACCGGGCAGGAAGCCCATCTGAGACCAGAGAACTGCTCAGTCAAACCCACCTACAGGCTCACGTGCTGAATAAATGGTACTAAGTTACTGCATTTGGGGTGGACTTATGTGCAGCAAAATTGATATGAAAGCAAACCTTTGTCATGTAAAACAAATAAATGAGAAGCCGCTCTGGAAGGGAGAATCTGAGAATTCGGAAAAGAGATAACAAAGCACAGCATATAACAGGGTGTGAAAGAGTGGAATTTCAATCAGTGTGGAGGAATAGATGTAGACGGAAGGAATTTATAGGTGAGGAGACAGGAGATTAAAGGGGAGAACTCACAGCCTGGAGACTCAGATTCACAATGCAGAGATGAGTCAGGGACTCATGGCAAAGCTTCAATTGATTCCTTCTTGAGTAATCCTGTTGCTAAGAGACTCTATGTCCAGTCACTCCTCTTTTATCACCACATTCTTCCCTCTCCATCCATTTTTGAATTACCTAATGATAAATATCACACATAATTTAAATAACTGCTTCCTCAATAACTTTGCTATGCAATGATAATCCAGTTATAACAATTCTGGAAATTCTTCAAAATAAGTGAACAGGAGACTACATCCATCATTGGAAATTCAAATGATTAATATCTTCTTGTCAGTATCTTGAAGAATTAAAAATACAACTACCGAAGTAGAGAACAAAGATATGGACACCAACTGGGGAAGAGGGCAATGAATTCGGAAATTGGGATTGACATATATACACCGAAGGCGAGACCATTAGTTGCTCAATTGTGTCTGGCTCTTTGTGGCCACGTACACTACGATGTATAAAATAGATAACTAATGAGAACCTGCTGTTTGGTGCAAGGAACTCTACTCATGGCTATGTGGTGGCTTAAATGAGAAAAAAAAATCCCCAAAAGAGGGGATATATGTATATGTATAACTGATTTATTTTGCTGTACAGTAGAAACTAACACAACATGGTAAAGCAACTATATTCCAATAAAAATTAACTTTAAAAATAACTACATGCCACAGGACCATGATGTGAAGTTGAAACAAAATGTGTGCTATGTACATTCAGTTGTGCCTGACTCTTTGTGATGCCACGGGCTGTAATCCTCCAAGCTCCTCTGTCCATGGAATTTTCTAGGCAAGAATACTAAAGTCAGTTGCCATTTCCTACTCCAGGGGATCTTCCCGACCCAAGGATCAAACCCGCATCTCTTGCATATCTTGCATTGTCACGGAGGTTCTTTACCATGACACTACTTGGGAAGCCCTGAAACGAAATACTTCAAAATAAATCTGATTTAATCAAATACCAAAAAAACAAAAATTATTTTTATTTGGGAAATAAAAATGTGTGAGCTGAATTGTATTGCCTCACAGTCCCTACATTGAAGCCTTACCCCCTATACCTCAGAATATGACTGTTTGGGTATAGTACCTTTGAAAAGGCAATTAAGTTTAAGAAGGCGTCAATAGAGTAGGCCCTACTCTACTATGACTATGAATGAACTTATAAGGATGAGAAATGAGGACACAGACAACACAGAGGGACAAATGGGTGAGGACGCAGCAAGAAGGTGGCGATCTGCAAACCGAGAGGCCTCAGAAGAAATCAACCGTGCCGTCACGTGATCTCAAACCTCTAGCCTGCAGCACTGTGAGAAAATGTCTCTTCCGTTTAAGTCACTCCATTTGTGTTATTTTGTTAATGGTAGCCACACCAAAGTTATCCATAGGGGATTTTGTTTTTTAATTAAAAGTAGAATACGGAAACAAAAGTCAATATTTTATAAACACGCATCAACAGAAACATCAGCAATATAGATTGGTGAATGAGAGAATGAAGCCACAACCTAGAGGAGACAGACTAGGGGTAAATACTAGTGATAAACAAGCCTGGTGAAGGACTAACACCCAACTGCCTCAATCAGTAATCCAGCATAGGATATCTAAAGCATGACTAAGAGACCCATCTTCAAGAAAGAAGAGGCCCAGTCTAAAATGTAGAGAGCCTCAGCATTGGCAGAGTCACAATCATGGGGTGATGCTAAGAGTCAGGTGGGTGGGATCCAATTCATGCTGCTGCTGCTGCTGCTGCTGCCGCCGCAGCCGCCGCCAAGTCGCTTCAGTCGTGTCCGACTCTGTGCAACCCCAGAGACGGCAGCCCACCAGGCTCCTCCGTCCATGGGATTCTCCAGGCAAGAACACTGGAGTGGGGTGCCATTGCCTTCTCCAATTCATGATGTTAGATATACAAAGTAGACTATGTCTATCTGTAAGTATGGAGAAGTGTCCAGTTCCCAGGGCAGAAGAGGATTTGAAAAGCCAGCAAGGATAAGAGTTCCAACCAAGCTGACCAGTGTCACAGTAGATAGTCAAACCCTACATGGAAACCAGAAGNCCTTCTCCAATTCATGATGTTAGATATACAAAGTAGACTATGTCTATCTGTAAGTATGGAGAAGTGTCCAGTTCCCAGGGCAGAAGAGGATTTGAAAAGCCAGCAAGGATAAGAGTTCCAACCAAGCTGACCAGTGTCACAGTAGATAGTCAAACCCTACATGGAAACCAGAAGGCTCAGTCACAGAAACAGCTCGGACAACCGAGTTGAGTCAGCTGAACGGAGGTTGTGGGAAAGCAGTCATTTCATAGCAAATGCAGGCTGATTGACCTTGCTGGGACATGACTAACTCTATAGCCCCACCTGCTGGTAGAAGTGGGAGGTTGTAACCATGGGGCCTATATTGCCAGAGCTGTCTCCAGACTGCCTTGACCCAAGTCAGAGGCAGGAAGTGACAATATTTTTAATTAGACTAGCAATGTCTACTGGAGAGAGAAAGACATAGCATAGAAGCAGCAAGCTAGTCTAAAATGAAAAATCGCACTATATAGTTCCAACTGTCCTTTTTTACATCCTGAAAAAGAATTTAAAACGTTACTGCACATTTCTGCATTCTCGTGTGTGCCAAGTCACTCAGCCACGTCCAACTCTGTGCAACCCCATGGACTGTAGCCAGCCAGGCTCCTCTGTCCATGGGATTTCCCAGGCAAGAATACTGGAACGGGCTGCCATGCCCTGCTCTAGGGGATCTTCCTGACCCTGAGGTCAAACCCACGTCTCCTTTGTCTCCTGTCTTGGCAGGCAGGTTCTGCATTCTTGGTGCTCAGGGCTCTAAAGTAACAGATCTTAGTCTGCATTTCCAAATCAATATGTCAGGCACTACCTTGAGGCTGAAAATACCATTTAAAAATTGTTGTGAGAGTGAGAACAAATAATCATTCAAACAAGCTTTCTTGCTTTTTTCTCTGAAACTCTTCTCAATACAGGGATACTTCCAAATGAAGCACAAACCCTACCCCCCCAAAACCTTTATTGAAATCTTATAGAGGTAACCTCATGACATATATTTAGATATGTCCATTGCTATTTACCAACTTCATAGAAAAATAAGTTCAAAATGGAAAATGATGATCTAGCTATATTAGCCAGCTACAAAAATGCTATCTACATCATAATTCTCCAAAAGTCTCAATGGCCAACAACAGCAGACATTTATTTCTCTCTTGTTGGTCATCAGATGGGCCAGGATGAGTCTGCTTCAAGCTGCTGNATAAGTTCAAAATGGAAAATGATGATCTAGCTATATTAGCCAGCTACAAAAATGCTATCTACATCATAATTCTCCAAAAGTCTCAATGGCCAACAACAGCAGACATTTATTTCTCTCTTGTTGGTCATCAGATGGGCCAGGATGAGTCTGCTTCAAGCTGCTGATCAAGTTCAGTTTCAGGTCTGGTCCACATGACTCTCCTACTGGGACCAGTGGTTTCCCAGACCATCTAGATGGCAGAAGGACAAGAAACCACACCTAACCATACAAACGCATTTGGAACTTCAGTTCATGTAACATCTGCTAACATTTCACCAGCCAAAATGTCATGTCACCAATCCTAAAGTCAGTGGAGTGCGGGTGTACACCCCTCCCACTCTATGGGGAGGTACTTCAAGGGCTGTAAATAATTCAAACTATCAGAACAGTTTGTCAGTGGTTGTAGCTACAGAATCTTCAAGAGTCCTGAAGATCAATGGTGAATTTCTTGTTTTGTTGCTCCAGTTTCTAGGAGCATGTAGCAATATGTGACTTCTATAAATATGGATTTGTACCTCCTGGTCAATTCTGTCTTTGTAGCAAGGTATGTGAGTCATCAAAGGCAAAATGTCTGCATTCTTCTCTTTTAGGTGATTGAACTATAATATAAAATTATTCCTTTGGCTTTTGTTAAGAGTTTTTCTTAAGTTAGTAAAGTAAGCATCTGTGTCAGCAGGGCAGATAAAATATCACCAACTGGCCAGTGTAACATAACAGAAATTCACAAAACTATCTCTAAGGGCTGTTACCATATGTTGTTTTAGTTCTTAGATGATGTGTGTGAGCTCAGTTATGTATGACTCTTTGCAGCCCTGTGGACTGTAGCCCACCAGGCTACTCTGCCCATGGAATTTTCCAGGCAAGAATACTGGAGAGGTTGCCATTTCCTCCTTCAAGGGATCTTCCTGATCCAGGGATTGAACCTATGTCTCTTGTGTCTCCTGCATTGGCAGGCAGATTCCCAGGTAGTGCTAGTGGTAAAGAATCTGCCTGTTAATGCAGGGGACACAGCCTATAGTCCAGGGGGCTGCAAAGAGTCAGACACAACTGAGCAACTGAGCACATTAGCACAGTATGTGAGGTCACAATCAAATTTGCTTTGACCAGTGATCAGGAAGAAAGAGGTCTCAGATATAGAATTAATGGCACTGCAAGGAATCTAAGGCTTAGACAGAAAGATCAAGCCTTCCGGTACTGTTACAGTGCTGTACCCTGCCTAGATTTTGAACTATACTCTGAGCTCCTTCAAAATGATCATCTCCCACTAGCTTAAGCAGAAGGGATCACTGAAATTTGCATAGTCCTTTGTGAAGAAGTAGAAGACATCAGGACACTGTCCAGTCACTTGTGATCTTTTCTGGTAGATATTCTTTGCTTAACTAGTTGCCTAGGTGAGTGGTTTACTGATGTGAAAGCAACCTTGGCCCATTTCTAGATGGAGTCATTTTCCACTGTCACCTTCACACCTTGACCAACTCTAGAACCATATTATTTGAAAGGAGAAGACCTTTTTATCAGGAGATTAACAAAAATTGATGTATTATCAGAATATATTAGAAAAAAATAAAAAATACAAAGTAAAAAATACCAGAAGCTATTTAAGAGTCTAGAAATTAAGGAGCTTGCAGTTTGTACACTTGAATCATGAAGATGCTTGTTCCTTGAAAGAAAAGCTCTGACAAACCTAAAGAGTGTGTTAAAAATCAGAGACAACACTTTGCTGACAAAGGTCTGTATAATCAAAGCTATGATTTTTCCAGTAAGTCATGTGTGGATGTGAGAGCTGAACCATAAAGAAGGCTGAACATCAAAGAATTGCTGCTTTCAAATTGTGGTGTTGAAGAAGACTCTTGAGAATCCCCTGAACAGCAAGAAGATCAAACCAATCAATCCTAAAGGAAATCAATGCTGAATATTCATTGTAAGGACTGATGCTGAAGCTGAAGCTCCAATACTTTGCCATCTGATGCAAAAAGCCGACTCACTGGGAAAGACCCTGATGCTGGGAAAGACTGAGGGCAAAAGGAGAAAGGGGCAGCAGAGGATGAGCTGGTTTGATAGCATCGCTGACTCAAATGACATGAATTTGAACAAACTCCAGGAGACAATGAAGGACAGGGAAGCCTGGCATGCTGCAGTCCACTGGGTCACTAAGAATCAGACACAACTTAGCGACTTAACAACAAATCAATAATGGACAGGGCAAGAATAGAGACACTATCCAGGCTCTTTCCTAGGTGCCACGACCGCCCCCTCCCATGATACTCTGACTACAGGGAATAAAATGGTGGTGTGAAAATGGTAAAGCAAACATCCTGATAAACCTTGAGCCACGGGTATCCTACAGTGCACAGAGCCCTTCACTATTAGAGCTCCAAGCTCCCAGCAGGATGGACTGTGGTCTGTCTAGCCTTTAAGCTCTTAAAATAACTGTTGTTTCTGCTGCTGCCTTTGTTTGCTTGCTTGCCAACTTGCTTACTTGGTCATTTCTTTAATCTCAGAGATTGATGAGGGTAGATATTCTAAAATTATAACTAAAAATATTTCCTGAGTTTCCCTCCATTATGTGGGTTGCACTTTCATGTTTTCTTATTCTGATGATTAAAAGCAAGAACAATGATGGCTTACATCCACGGAGGGTCTATGCTGAGGCACTATGCTTCTTCTTTACATGGACTTCCTCATTCCATCCTCACAGAAGTTCCATTAATTAGGTACCATGATGGCAAACCCTCTCCAGTATTCTTGCCTGGAAAATCCCAGGGACAAAGAAGGCTGGCAGGCTACAGTCCACGGGGTCACAAAGAGTCAGACATGACTGAGCATGTACGCAAGCAATTAAGTCATGCAATGCAGATCAGTTAGCAATTAGAGGTAGCCCGGAATCCAGGCAGTAGACTTGGGAGCTGGCACTCTGGAGGTGTCCCCATAAGGATGTGGCACAGCCACTGCAGCCGTTTCCAATTCAGTTCACCCTCTGCCACAAGGAGCTCATCTGCTGAAGCACTGGGAGTCTGAGCCCTTCAGCTACAAGAGAGCAGTGGAACTCTTTTCTGACATTCAGCACTCACTATCAAGCTACACTTGAACGCTAGTAGTGCCTTATAAATTATAATCTATAATAACAGAGGATTACCCTTTCCGTCATTAGTATTATTAATCTGATCCTGAATTGGCCCAGCCAGTATACTCAAACTCTGCTTAGCCCCCATCTCTTCTACTGGCAAAGAACAGAGGACTTACCCCTGCAATCATCATGCCCTCATTTGCATTTCATCTCACATAGTGAATCCATTAAACAAGTCGTTTGTAATGTATCCTTGTCAAACAGATTAAACGTAGCCGGTCTCACACAAATGCATAAATTGCTTTCAAATTTTTTCCCAATTTCAGCAACCAACAAAGAGCTAATGTTTTGGCAAACGAACATGTCCTCATCTAACACAGAAACTGGGAGCCTTTCCATGGAGGCTTTATTGTCATGCACAGAACTGAAAACCGAAATATCAATTTGCAAGCCAGCTTTTGTTTTTTTACACAGCACAGCATCCCCTTCTGCCGGGCTGTGTCTCTCTAAAAGGAAAGCTATAATTTAGAAATAGTGAAAACAGTGTCGGGTAAAAACCTAAGACAAACAGCAGGTGCTGATGGCTGACGCTGAATAATCCTTAATTTCAGGTGGCACATGAGAGAAAAATGAATCAGTTTAACTCAAGACATCACAAGACTAAAGCACATAAATAAAGTGAAGAAATTTATGCACTACACTTATGCTAGAATTTTCATTTACTTTCAAAAGATTTTGCTTTCTCCCATAGATAATTTTTATTCAGAAAAGGAAAAGGTCACCTCAAAACTTCCTTTGCAAAGATAACTCTTGCAACTGGGAATTTAGTCACAGTCCTCTGAGACCTGATTCCTTCAAAGAAGTAGTTCATTATCTTCTACCATATCTCTCTCTGGCAGCTCCCATTTTTTTTCAACTTATTTGAACATATCCAGATTTCCTCTTTTGTGTAAAAAAAGTGAAACCACTTTTAACAGTATTTTCTCTCCTATTTATTAGAAAAACAGTCTATTCTCTGAGTTTCCACTTCCCCTGTTCATTCATTAGTCTATTCATGCATTCATCTATCCATTCATTAATTCAGCAACTATTTATTAAGTGTCTACTATATATAATGCGTGTATTAAGTGCTGTTGAGAAAAATACTTAGATAATCATGTTCTGTGTTTATGCCATCACTTATTTGCCNAGATGACCAAAATATTGAAACTTCAGCATCAGTCCTTCCAACAAGTATTCAGGGTTGATTCCCCTTAAAATTGACTGCTTTCATCTGGTTCCTGATGCCAGGAAAGATTGAGGGCATCAGAGGATGAGATGTCTGGGTGGCATCATTGAGGCAATGGACATGAACTTGGGCAAACTTCGGGAGATAGTGAGGAACAGGGAGGCCTGGCCTGTCACAGTCCACAGGGTTACAAAAAGTTCAACATGGCTGGGTGACTGAACAACAATAACAACAATATTAAAAAATGTTATGTAATTACAATTATAATCCTTAAGCAGTCCAACATGTAATTGTCTAACAAACATTGAAGATTAATGCCCTACATTAATAATTATATACCAGTATTGAGAACAGATCACATCCCAAAAAAGAAAAGGATCTGGGTTCTGGGCTGACCTGTCCATTTGTTGTTGTTTAGTCACTATCTGGGCTTCCTAGGTGGCACTAATGTTAATGAGCCTGCTTGCCAATGCAGGAGACCTTAGAGGCACAGGTTTGATCACTGGGTCAGGAAGATCCCCTGGAAGAGGGCATGGCAACCCAGTCTAGTATTCTTGCCAGAAGAATCCCATGGACAGAGGAGCCTGGTGGGCTACAGTCCATAGGGTCACAAAGAGTTGGACATGACTTAGGCGATTTAGCACAGCACAGTCACTAAGTCTGTCTGATTCTTCTGCAACCCCATGGACTTTAACCAACCACACTCCTCTGTCCATGAGATTTCCCAGACAAGAATACTGGAATGGAGTTACCATTTCCTTCTCCAGGGGATTTTCCCAACCCAACGTTTGAATCTATATCTTCTGCAGTGGCAGCTGGATTCTTTACCACTGACTACCAGGGACCCCTATCCATAGAGTATGAAAAATTCACTTAACTTCTAGGACTATCTAATTCTTCTATAAGATGAAAGGCTATTCAATATGATCAAAAACAATATTTTACAATGTCATATGGAATATAANGATTTTCCCAACCCAACGTTTGAATCTATATCTTCTGCAGTGGCAGCTGGATTCTTTACCACTGACTACCAGGGACCCCTATCCATAGAGTATGAAAAATTCACTTAACTTCTAGGACTATCTAATTCTTCTATAAGATGAAAGGCTATTCAATATGATCAAAAACAATATTTTACAATGTCATATGGAATATAAAATTAATTCAAGCTTGGGCCTGGTGCACCGGGATGACCCAGAGGGATGGTATGGGGAGGGAGGTGGGAGGGGGGTTCAGGATGGGGAACATGTGTACACCCGTGGTGGATTCATGTTGATGTATGGCAAAACCAATACAATACTGTAAAGTAATTAGCCTCCAATTAAAATAAATAAATTTAAATTAAGAAAAATAAAAGCTTTGTCCATGTTAAAAAAAAACCAATACAATATTGTAAAGTAATTAGCCTCCAATTAAAATAAATAAATTTAAATTAAAAAAATAAATAAAAATAAAATTAATTCAGTGAGTCAAGACTAATATTCTGGACTGGATAATTCCATGGACTGTATAGACCATGGGGTTGCAAAGAGCCAGACAAGACTGAGCAATTTGCACTTTTTTTAAGAATAGAATAGAGAATAAGTGCTTCCCTGCAGTAAATGCAACTATTATTATTTATTTTTGGTACGTATATGTGTGTGAAACTTGTTTCAGACACGCATATGTAGATACTGAGTTGTGATGTCAAATGAATTCTTTATTGCAGGTTTTCGTTAATATAGCCAGAAATCCACTGATTTAAAACCTCTTCTAGTTCCAAAATGCTCTAATTCTGTAATTTCACCTGACTTGCTCTTGACCTTGAAAATCACCACATGATGCTAACTAATCCAGATTTGCTCCTGCTTTACCACAGCTCCAAGCACCAAATGTGTTCCTTATCAGCATATTCTAAAGGATATGCACGCTTCCAGAAGGTCACTGCCCCATCTGCCATGGCCTCTTCTCTTGTGAGCTGATTTTGGCATTTTATACTGATCACATAGCTAAGATAATATTGGACTACACATATAGCTACAGCTATATTCTCTAAAATATCAGAAAAACAATTTAAGAGGTTAAAAAATCATCACACTAACCACTCTTACAGAATGAGAAAAATATAAAAGCCCACCTGAGACATGATCTCAGAAAGCTGACGGGTATATAATTAAATCACGATGTTTGGAGAAGCCAGACGAGAGAACATAATAAAACTAGGATGAACTAAAACCCTGGAGAAACTATAAGCAAAGGTTTGCCAGGCTCTTATTTCTCAAATCTCTCACACCCATTCTAAGAATTCTGCTGTGCTGATTTTAATCCATGCTCAAGAGTAATTAAGTTAGGCACACTACTTTATAACTTGAGATTATAATGCACCCTTTCCATGACAGTGATCTGGGGGGAACCGGAAGGGGATGACCCTGCCTCAATACTCACACCTCTTCTTTTCTACCCTCTCTGTCCTCACATAAAGTTGTATTAGGATCACACAAGGAATCTTTTCAATTACATCTGTCCACACACAGATTTAAAGAATCAAAGTCAATAAATGCTCACTATTTCACATATAAAGGCCATTCCAGCAGAGTTGGAATTTTTGACTTACGTAATCTCTTTGCATCACATTTCTCCTCAAACCCACACCTAGCTGCATCAGTTGATTTACACAAATGCTGAGGCATTCCCGACACTGTAAATAAATGTGTCTAGAAAACTGAGGACTAGGCAAACAGAAGTCAAATTTCAAGCGGAGTGTGTAGGGGTTTGAGAGAGAATTGAAAGTGAAAGTCACTCAGTCATGTCTGACTCTTTGTGACCCCATGGACTATAAAGTCAATGGAATTCTCCAGGCCAGAATACTGGAGTGGTTAGCCTTTCTGTTCACCAAGGGATCTTCCCAACCCAGGGATCAAACCTAGGTCTCCTGCATTGCAGGCAGATTCTTTACCAGCTGAGCCACCAGGGAAGCCCAAGAATACTGGAGTGGGTAGCCTATCCCTTCTCCAGTGGACCTTCCCAATCCAGGAATTGAACCAGGGTCTCCTGCATTGCAGGGAGATTCTTTACCAATTGAGGTCTCAGGGAAGCTCTGAGAGAGAACTAATCTCAAAGAAAAGATCTGAAAAGGCTGAGGAGAATTGGCCAGAGTTTGAGGGTCAGAGGAGAGGTGTGGTCCCGTGTGTATGTGTGTGCACGCTCAGTTGCTCAGTCCTGTCTGACACTTTGTGACGCACCAGGTTCCTATGTCCATAGGATTTTCCCTTCAGGACTGCTGGGAGGGTTGCTATTTCCTCCTCCAGGGTATCTTCCCAACCCAGGGACTGAACGCACATCTCTGGCATCTTCTGCATTGGCAAGCAGATTCTTTACCACTGAGCCACCTGAAAAGCGTAGATCCTTCTACACAACTAATACTAGAACCTCTTCCAACCTAGATTCTGGGTTGGTTTGTATACACCCTAAAGAGAAAGGGGCTAATTTTGCTAACTAAAGGAAGAATTTCACAAACTCTTAACATCTTGAGGTCCTTGCTAAGGAATCCCTGTAGTCAACTACATTTTGGAGGAAGGATACCATTCCCATGTCCACTCTAAGTAGAAGAACTGACCCTGGGATGGATGAGAGCACTGATGACCCAAGTCATCAGCCTGGCTGCCCACACTGGCAATGGGTGCTGATCAGCGGAGGGGAGGGTTACCACACTACCCAGAAAACAAAGTAGTGGATATATACCTCCAGTTCAGAGAACACCAGTGATAACAGATTCCTGGCCTTGACAACAGAAGCAAGGATTTTGTTTATAAAATCCTGGATCAAGAAGGCTGAACACTGAAGAACTGATGCTTTCAAATTGCAGTGCTAGGAAAGACTCTTGAGAGTCCCGTGGACTGCAGGAGATCAAACCAGTTAATCTTAAAGGAAATCAACCTTGAATATTCATTGGAAGGGCTGATGCTGAAGCTGAAGCTCCAATATCTGGACACTTGATGGGAAGAGCCAACTCATTGGAAAAGACCCTGATGCTGGGAAAGATCAAGGGCAGGAGGAAAGGGGGGTGACAGAAAATGAGATGATTGGATGGCATCACTGACTCAATGGACATGAGTCAGAGCAAACTTCTGGAGATATAAGAACAGGAAAGACTGGCATGCTGCAGTCCGCAAAGAGTTGGACACGACTCTTTGTTGCTGACTGAACAACAGCAACAACAAATCAATGGTATGGACGGTGTGTATCTGTGCCTACAGATAAGCGATAGAAAGCCACCAGCAGCAGCACCACCAATAAGCAGTGCTAATTTTAGTGGAAACAAAAACTTCCTATGAAGAGTCTTGGGTATATTTGGGAAGAACTTGGCAAGCTTGGAAAAGTCTGGTACACGGGGTAAACATCTAGTAAAATTTGAACTAGATTGCTCTAGGGACATTGGGCATCTGTGATGGCTCAGATGGTAAAGCATCTGCCTGCAATGCTGGAGACCGGGTTTGATCCCTGGGTCAGAAAGATACCCTGAAGAAGGAAATGGCAACCCACTCCAGTACTCTTCCCTGAAAAATTCCATGGACTGAGGAGCCTGGTAGGCTACAGTCCATGGGGTCACAAAGAGTTGGACATGACTGAACAACTTCACTTCACTTCTTCAGGACATTACTACGAAAGGGTGATGAGTATAAGTGTTTGCACTGGATACACAAGGGAATAACTTCATTTTAAACAACCCTAAACAGAAATCACTAAAGCCATTTCTAAGACAAGAGCATTGAACATTTACGGTCATCTTTGTAGGAAGAATAATGACAAAGAAACATTAAACTTAGAGGACCGATAATCAAGAATGATAACAGTGGGGTGTCCTACCAGTTAGGTGATATTTATCCATCGCTTACAAGGTCTGTTACATCATGCAAAGTTTGGGAAAATGAAAGTGAAAGTGAAGTCACTCAGTCGTGTCCAACTCTTTGCAACCCCACGGACTGTAGCCCACCAGGTTCCTCCGTCCACAGGATTTTCCAGGCAAGAATACTGGAGTAGGTTGCTATTTCCTTCTCCAGGATATCTTCCTGACCCAGGGATTGAACCCAGGTCTCCTGCATTGTAGGCAGACACTTTACCATCTGAGCCACCAGGGAAGTCCAAAGTATGGGATGGGAGCAGAAATTCACCCATTAGGCTTTATGTGCTCATTAGCATCTTCTGGTCTATCTGACTTAAATTCCTCTAAGCGTAAAAAGCATAGTTGTTTACAGAGAATTCAATGAGAATCAGAATTTTCTCTAAACTTAACAGAAGTGAAAATAATGATCTCAATAAGCTTTCCTAGGTGCTTTTTTAAAATAAGCAAAATGGCATTGATTAATCTTGAAACACATTTACTTTGTGAACTGCAAAACAAATTTCTCAGTTTTTGTTAAATATCAACTCCAGACTTAGTCCTTCATTCAGTGAGAATAGATTGGATCCGGTACTGCCTCAGGCATTTTGGGCATAGCATTAAACACTGCATTGGATAAAAACAGGGCTGAAAAGGCACCACTTAGTTCTTTGCAAATCTAAAATCTGGCTGAGAAGGAAAATTATACAAAATTAAACAAATTAAAATGACAACTTCCAGAATATTACTTTGCTTTTTCTGTGGAAGCTCTATGAAATCCCATAAATGCTTCATTCTCACACAATATCATGTGAGTGAGTGTTCTTGAAAGAATTATTTGCTGTGCCCAGGAACATAGAAAAGACAATACACGATTGATATAAACAGTGTATGTGAAGGGGGAGAATCCATTTTGGACAAATAGCTTCAGGATTTGTTGATTTTTGCAGTTCAGATTCAATAATGTGCCCATGAGTTTGTTGAAGACCACGTTATAAATAGCAAGTAAAGATAGAATTTACTTATAGAAAACAGTCAGAAAAAGAAAGTGGGAAATTGGGCAATACCTAATAAAATAAGCCTAAATAAGGCAATAATTTTGGGGGTAACAGAGAGCTCGTGGATAACATCCACTTTATAGATAGAGATATAGGCAAGATATTATAAAACACACTCACTTGTTACACTTAAAAAATTAAAATCACTTTAATAACTATTGTGTTCATCAAGAAATCATAAACTAATAAAGTCTCTGGATTAGAAAAAATAATAAGAAGTTCTCTTCTTTGAACCTCCGCCACAAAATTAAAACCTCTATGTTTATTGCTGTCATTGTTCAGTCGCTAAATCATGTCTGACTCTTTGCCACCCTAAGAACAGCGGCAGGCCAGGCTGCTGTCATTCACTAACTCCCGCAGTTTGCTCAAATTCATGTGCATCGAGCTATTGATGCTGTCTAAGCACTCATCCTCTGTCTCCCTCTTCTCCTTTTGCCTTCCAGCATTTCCAGTATTTCCCAGCATCAGGGTCTTTTCCAGTGAGTCAGCTCTATTTACTGTTTTCAGTTCCGTTCACTTACTCAGTCGTGTCCAATTCTTTGCGACCTCATGGACTGCCTGCACCACTCCAGGCTTCCCTGTCCATCACCAACTCCTGGAGCTTGCTCAAACTCATGTCTATCAAGTTGGTGGTGCCATCCAACCATCTCATCCTCTGTCGTCCCCTTTTGTACCTGCCTTCAATCTTTCCCAGCTTGAGAGTCTTTTCTAATGTGTCAGTTCTTCACATCAGGTGGCCAAAGTATTGGAGCTTCAGCTCAGTATCAGTCCTTCCAATGAATATTCAGGACTGATCTCCTTTAGGATAGACTGGCTGGATCTCCTTGCAGTCCAAGGGACTCTCAAGAGTCTTCTCCAACACCACAGTCCAAAAGCATCAATTCAAATAAACAATTTATTAGATGTAATTCTAACAATTTACTGTTTTAGCAAATGTTTGTCTCTTCAGCCACTGGTTGGATTGCTCTATGGAGAATTCACTGGCTCCAAGAACTCAGATGCAAACTGACACTTCTTTCCCATCTCCTTTATTACTGTCAGTATCCAGTATAAACCTTATCAATAAAAATACCACTTGTAGACAACTCATCACCCTCAATTCACTGTTGTGTTTCATTTAATGAAGAACTATTGGGGGAGGATTCAAGATGGTGTCTAGGAAAATCCTGATCTTACCTCCTCCCATGGACACAATAAATCTACAAACACTTATGAAATAACTCCCTTGGAAAGGGATCTGAAAACTGGCTGAATAAAACCTCCACAGCAAAGTTTATAAAGACAGCATCAGGATGGGTAGAGAGGCAGAGACACAGTCTCTTCGAAAAATTTAAAAAGCACTCCCTGGAAGATCCAGTGGGGAAGGGAATGGCTATCCACTCCAGTATTCTTGCCTGGAGAATCCCATGGACAGAGGAGCCTGTCGGGCTTCAGTCCTTGGGGTGGCAAAGAGTTGGACACGACTGAGCCACTAACACTTTCAGCAGCAGCAATTCACAGTTGGAAGGGGTCACAGAGTTGCAGAAGGGATGTTTTCCCTGAGGAACAAGAGATTCAAACTCCAGGCCAGGCACCTATACCTTTAAATTCTATGAAGGAGAGATAAGTATTCAAAACACTTGGCTTTTCAAACCGATGGGGAGTATATCCAAAAAAAAAAGAAAAAAAAAAAAAACTATACTTGCATGAAACAGAATTGAGACTAATTCTGCTGCATGCATGAACCACAGAGGTCAACAGCTTAATTTCATTCAAAAGGCTCTATGATGACCTAGTGGGGTGAGATGGGAGAGTGGGAGGGAGGTTTTAGAAGGAGTGGCTATATGTATACTTATAGCTGATTCATGTTGTCGTACAGCAGAAACCAATACATTGTAAAGCAATTATCCTCCAATTAAATTTTTTTTTTAAATCTATCAGGAGCCACCCTTACTGTATTATATGGTAATGCAGAGCTGTGTTACATGGCAGGGAAGAGCACTGATCCATCCAAATATTTCTGTTCTTTACATTCTGGAGGGATCTCTTTGAGAGTCTCTTTATTACACAGACTTCACAGACTATTTGCCTGTAACTTAGGAAGTTTTGACTTGAAGGTGGGGGAGGTCTGTCGAATGTCTTCTCTTTGCTCCTCACAGCCATCCCCACTCCCCTTCCCCATCCTGGGCCACTGGCCTGCACAGATTGTCCAGGGAGTTATCTTGCCCTCCAGGGTACAGTGAGGCAACCCCGGACGTACAGAACAGACGACCACAGATGCTAAGGAAGGGAAGAGAGGAAGGTCAGGGATTTGCGCCTCAGGTTGGCTGCATCTTTCTCCCAGAGGCCCCCTCGTGCCTTTCTGCTGTCTGTCTCTGCAGTTTCAGCACCCAGCGAGCCCCAATGGCTCTCAAACGTCACTACCCAGGTCCCTCAGCCTCCCTTGTTCCTTTACCTAAATTGAGCCCACACCTTTGCAAATAGTCCCTCTGTTAAACTCCCCTTAGATTACCTAATTCTGTTTGGTACAGGTGACTCCAGAATACACCTGTGTCTGGTTTGGAGTGACTAGACCAGCGTTTCCCAAAGGTTGTTTTCTGAAACAGAAATTAAAAGGTTTTGATGTTGAGTTTGACAGGCTGGATTTAGCAAAATTAAGCCACATTCTTATTTTAGAATCTCACACATCCTTGGTGTATAAACAAATGTTCACTCAGAATCACTAAGAGGAGAAAATGTATGAGCAGTATTCCATACATTTTGTTCCGCCCACCCCCCGGAGGAGTGGCTAGAACTACAAGGATAGAGTTCAGACAGGACTGTTGGGGAGGTGGCAATGCTGAGGCTCTGCTGGGAACTGAAGCTGTCAAGTGACCACAGGCTGCTGTTGTGTGCTGGGTGGACCACCTGGAATGGAAAATTGGGTGATGGAGTCACTAGAGGTTGAGCAATGCTCTCCAGCACAGAAAGTAATCTCTGGCTGCGGGATTCAGCTAACTGATATTTCCTCTGCCTCCTCCCTCGTGACAGTTTCTGATACTGCCTGTCACTTCTCATCACGGTGCCCCATGACTATTCATTGGTTCCTTCTCTCTTCTGGCCATATTGCACTTGCAAAGAGAGTAGCCAATTGACTTTCTGAGACAAACTAGTGTATGGATATTTCCAAATACGCTTTCATCAATCTCTTCACTGTTTACTATGTTACTTCTCCAGGTCTTCTGGGCTTTGGTGTCAACGGGAACTGAGTTTTAGTGCAATCATTTGTTGCAGACATAATGCTTTTCCTTTTTGCCATTAAATGTGTTATGAGCTATTTTTATTGATTTGTATTGTTAGCCTTTTTGCTTATTTTCATGTTCCTTGTTGTTTTGGAAACTTAAAAGTGCCAGAAAGCTGAAAGTCAGATGGCCACTCAGCTGAAAAATGCTAGTTTTATTTTGTTCCTTCTGTTTGACACAGTTCAGTTCATTTTACGAACATATAACAGTTTTTTGAAGTATTTTGACACTCTAGTTGGTTTTGAATGGGACTAGTTGCTGTCTCCATTCAGTAGTGTATTTTATCATTCTTACAGGATGCGTCTATTTCCAAAGGACAAGTAAATTTACAGCTTTAAACTTAGATATGGCAATAGCTCTCCTCTTGACTTCTTGGCCATGTGGTCCTTCATCCCTTCCACAGCTAGAGAGCCTTAACCTCAAAAACTGGATTCAATCCAGGCCTCTGATGTAGGACCACTCCTAGATGTTAGTCCTAGATTAAAACACCAGTAATTCAGCAGCAAAACAGCTTGCTCTTGATCCCACACTAATGCTGAACACCAGTTGTTATCATTTCACTATTGCCTTATTTCTCCTCAGCGGTCCCATGTCTCTTCCTCTGATTATTCTAAGCTTCTGCCTCACAGTGGAACATGGCACTGTCTGACCTTGGCCATGGGACTTGTAATGTGTAGTGTGACTGGTGAGGGCCTTAGAGTCCAGTTGCTTGGGTTTAAGTCTCTGCTCCCTGCAATTGCTAGATTTCTGTGCTCCAGTTTCTTTGCCTAATGAAGCTAGTAATAGTTTCCACCTCCTAGTTTTGCTGTGAGGTTTAAACACATGCACACTAATGGCTTAATATGGGTAAGCATGCTCAGTCACTTCAGTCGTGTCTGACTGTGACTGTAGCCCGCCAGGATCCTCTTTCCAAAGGATTCTCCAGGTAAGAATACTACAGTGGATTGGCATGCCCGCCTCCAGGGGTTCTTACCAATCGAGGAATCAAACCTGTGTCTCCTGTCTTACAGGACAAGACACCTGGGAAGCTCAGTAGCTTAATGAATGTTGGCTATTATCTTGGGTCCTTTGAAACTAGAGTCCCATCTTTCTTTTCTAGTTCTATCAGTCAGAGAATCAGTAGGAAATAGGAATGGACTCAAAATAGTTGAGACTTATTTAGTCACTAAGTCCTGTCAGACTCTTTGAGGATCTCTTAGACTGTAGCCGACCAGTCTCTGTCCATGGGATTTCCCAGGCAAAGATACTATGGGTTGCCATTTCTTTTTCCAGGAGATCTTCCCGACCCAGGGACTGAACCCGCATCTCCTGCATTGCAGGTGGAGTCTTTACTGCTCAGCCACTGGAGAATCCATAAGCAAAATGAATGAAGTTCAACTTCAAAGCAGTGGGCACAAGTTAAGATAATCACTATGAGGTTTTGAGGTACCTGAAGACTAACAGCAGTGGAAGCCATTACCACCTAGTTCTGAAACCCCGGAATTCAATGAAAACAGGAGCTGTGGAGGAAGGGTTCTTAAAAGGTCCTAGAGTTGTGTTTATGGAAGGTCTGAGTTACTGCCAGATACATGGCCCAAGAAGGGCATGGAAAAGAAATCCCCTACTTTCCCTCCCCTCCAACTTTCAGTCAGTACTCGTGCCTCCCAGTGAGAGCCAGTTAGCAAGGGATTCTGGGTAATGCAGTGCCAAGACACTTACAACGGCCACAAAGGGTGGGAACTGGGCCTAGGGTCAAGGCCAAGCAGAAAGAACTAGGAAGTCAGTCCTTAAGACATTTTTCTTCTAATCCAGTTCCCTCAATTAGTTATAGCTGCCACACTTGCCAATGCTCAGCTAACTCTTTTGCTCAGTGTTTGTTCTAGAACTACAATGGGGCTCTGAGGTCTCAGATCCTGACTATCCTACTTTGGCTTTCCCCCTAGTCAGGTAGTCAGGTTTTACTCTCCTCCTTCAAGCCTTGGTTATGAGGGAAAGAATTTTCTAGTAGGGATTTTTGGAACTTGTTTTTGATTAATGTCCATACAAATGATCAGGTCAGCTGTAAAATGGATCCAAACTGACTACGGAACCAATCGATTGGACATTTTCCTCTCTGTTGGTTTTGGTCATAAATGCAAGGTGATAGTATAGCATAAGTATTGGGAAGGGAAAAAGAATACCAATAAATAGAAAGTTTAGAAGAAAACTGGGCTTCCCTGGTGGCATAGATGGTGAAGAATCTGCCTACAATGCAGGAGACCTGGGCTCAATCTGTGAAACGAAAATATCTCCTGCCATATCAATAAACAAGAAATGTCACAGCCATCAGCAATTTCTGGCCTCCAAATGTGAATGAGAGCTCACAAAACAGATGCACCAGATGCTGCCCCCCACCCACATGTTGACTGCTGAGGAGCTGGGGGAATGCAAGAAGCAAGGTGAATAAGAAAACAGGATTGGCCCCAGACACAAGATGCATATGAAAGGGATGAATCGATGAGCCCAGAGGCATGTATCTTCCCATGCACTTCAGTTCAATTCAGCTGCTCAGTCAGTCGTGTTCAAATATTTGTGACCCCATGGACTGCAGGACGCCAGGCCTCCCTGTCCATCACCAACTCGTGGAGCCTACTCAAACTCATGTCTATCCCATCAGTGATGCCATTCAGCCATCTCATCCTCTGTCATCCCCTGTTCCACCTGACTTCAATTTTTCCCAGCATCAGGGTCTTTTGAATGAGTCAGTTCTTTGCATCAGGTGGCCAAAGTACTTGAGCTTCAGCTTCAGCATCAGTACTCCCAATGAATATTCAGATCTGATTTCCTTTAGTGAATGGTTGAAGCTCCTTGCAGTCCAAGGGACTCTCAAGAGTTTTCTCCACACCACAGTTCAAAAGCATCAATTCTTCGACACTCAGCTTTCTTTATAGTCCACCTCTCACATCCATACATGACCACTGGAAAAACCATAGCCTTGACTAGACGGATCTTTGTTGGTAAAGTAATGTCTCTGCTTTTCAATATGCTGTCTAGGTTGGTCATAACTTTTCTTCCAAGGAGCAAGCGTCTTTTAATTTCATGGCTACAGTCACCATCTGCTGTGATTTTGGAGCCAAAAAAAAAAATAAAGTTTCTCACTGTTTCCATTGTTTCCCCATCTATTTACCATGAAGTGATGGCCCCAGATGCCATGATCTTGGTTTTCTGAATGTTGAGTTTTAAGCCAACTTTTTCACTCTCCTTTTTCACTTTCATCAAGAGGCTCTTTAGTTCTTCACTTTCTGCCATAAGGGTGGTGTCATCTGCATACCTGAGGTTATTGATATTTCTCCCAGCAATCTTGATTCCATCTTGTGCTTCATCGAGCCCAGCGTTTCTTATGATATACTCATGCATATAAATTAAATAAGCAGGGTGACAATATAGAGCCTTGACGTACTCCTTTGACAAATTGGAACCTGTCTGTGGTTCCACGTCTGGTTCTAACTGTTGTTAGTTGACCTAAATACAGATTTTTCAGGAGGCAGATCAGATGGTCTAGTAGTCCCATCTCTTTCAGAATTTTACACAGTTTGTTGTGATTCATACAAAGGCTTTGGCATAGTCAATAAAGCAGAACTAGATGTTTTTCTGGAACTCTCTTGCTTTTTCGATGACCCAGCAGATGCTGGTAATTTGATCTCTGGTTCCTCTGCCTTTTCTGAATCCAGCTTGAACATCTGGGAGTTCATGGATCATGTACTGTTGAAGCCTGGCTTGCAGAACTTTGAGCATTACTTTGTTAGCATGTGAGATGAGTGCCATTGTGTGGTAATTTGAACATTTTTTGGCATTGCCTTTCTTTGGGATTGGAATGAAAACTGACCTTTTCAAGTCCTGTGGCCTCTGCTGAGTTTTCCAAATTTGCTGGCATATTGAGTGCAGCACTTTCACAGCATCATCTTTCAGGATTTGAAATAGCTCAACTGGAATTTCTTCACCTCCACTAGCTCTGTTCATAGTGATAATTCCTAAGGCCCACTTGACTTTGAATTTCAAGATGTCTAGCCCTAGGTGAGAGGTCATACCATTGTAGTTATCTGGGTCATGAAGATCTTTTCTGTATAATTCTTCTGTGTATTCTTGCCACCTTTTCTTAATATTTTCTGTTTCTGTTAGGTCCATACCATTTCCGTCCTTTATTGTACCCATCTTTACACGAAATGTTCCCTTGTTATTTCTAATTTTCTTAAAGAGATCTCTAATCTTTCCCATTCTATTGTTTTCCTCTATTTCTTTGCATTGATCACTGAAGAAGGCTTTCTTATCTCTCCTTGCTATTCTTTGGAACTCTGCATTCAAATGGGTATATCTTTCCTTTTCTCCTTTACCTTTAGCTTCTTGTCTTTTCTCAGCTATTTGTAAGGCCTCCTCAGACAACCATTTTGCCATTTTGCATTTCTTTTTCTTGGGGATGGTCTTGATCACTGCCTCCTGTACAATGTCACGAACCTCCATAGTTCATAGTCCATAGTTCATCATGAACTCTATCAGATCTAATCCCTTGGATCTATTTCTCATTTCCACTGTATAATTGTAAGGAATTTGACTTAGGTCATACCTAAATGGTCTAGTGGTTTTCCCTACTTTCTTCAATTTAAGTCTGAATTTGGCAATAAGGAGTTCATGAACTGAGCTACGGTCAGCTCCTGGTCTGGTTTTTGCTGACTGTATAGAGTTTCTCCATCTTTGGCTTCAAAGAATATAATCAATCTGATTTCAGTAGTGACCAACTGGTGATATCCATGTGTAGGGTCTTCTCTTGTGTTGTTGGAAGAGGGTGTTTGCTATGACCAGTGTGTTCTCCTGGGAAAACTCTATTATATTTTGCCCTGCTTCATTCCACATTCCAAGGCCAAATTTGCCTGTTATTCCAGGTATTTCTTGACTTCCTACTTTTGCATTCCAGTCCCCTATAATGAAAAGAACATCTTTTTTGGCTGTTAGTTCTAGAAAGTCTTGTAGGTCTTCATAGAACCGTTCAACTTCAGCTTCTTCAGCATTACTGGTCAGGGCATAGACTTGGATTATTGTGCTAGTGAATGTTTGCCTTGGAAACAGAGATCCCTCTCATTTTTGAGATTGCATCCGACTACTGCATTTCAGACTTTTGTTGACTATGAGGGCTACTCCATTTCTTCTATGGGATTCTTGCCCACAGTAGTAGATATAATGGTCATCTGAGTTAAATTTGCCCATTCCAGTCCAGGTTAGTTCACTGATTCCTAAAATGTNGTGAATGTTTGCCTTGGAAACAGAGATCCCTCTCATTTTTGAGATTGCATCCGACTACTGCATTTCAGACTTTTGTTGACTATGAGGGCTACTCCATTTCTTCTATGGGATTCTTGCCCACAGTAGTAGATATAATGGTCATCTGAGTTAAATTTGCCCATTCCAGTCCAGGTTAGTTCACTGATTCCTAAAATGTCTTTGCTTACTTTTGTCATCTCCTGTTTGACCCCTTCCAATTTGCCTTGCTTCATGGACCTAACATTTCAGGTTCCTATGCAATATTGCTCTTTACAGCATCAGATGTTACTTCCATCACCTGTCACATCCACAACTGATGCCAAATTCCTTAAGTAAATTCCTTACTTAGACATGGCATATGTCAGCAAAATTCCCTTAGTGTGAAAAAGCATAATAGGAAACACAAGCCATGAGTCATACTCATGCAAAGAATGAGCTCACTGGATCCAGAAGGCTAATTCTTTATCACTACCATTCTTGCTTTTCTAACACACATCACCATTTTAAAAGCACTAGCAGTAAAAACCGATGTTCTGAACTATGAAGAAAGTATTCACAAGCACAGGGCTTAGTGGATCTTGAACCAAAGTGGAACTGAGCATCCTGACTCGGGGGTAGTGGGTTGTATGGGTATGGAAAAGAAGGGGACCTGCCCAGCTTTAACTTTCCAGATAAACACATCCCCCCACAGTCAACCTTGTATGTGGGAAATTAACCAAAAGACACCAGAGTGTTTTAGGCAAGTCCCCAGTTCTCCTAAAACCTGAACCCAAAGTGGAAATGCTGTCATTTGTGACTCATTCATTTGTAGTAAGTATCCCCTGCTGCCTATGTTTTTATAAAATTGCCATAAATGTTTCCATCTCCAAGAAAAATAGTCTAATAACTTTACACATGGGAGGTCTAGAGCAGCATGAGAGAACTGGATACCTGTGGTAGAAGGGAGGAAGATGAAAGACGCATGAATATAAAACGAAGAAAAGCAAGCCCAGTGTACTGGAGACATTAGCTATCTATGAAATCAAAATGGCTCACGCCTTGCCTTTTCATTTTGTTTATGGTTTCCTTTGGTGACATTTGCAGAGATGTGGACAGACCTAGAGAATGTCATACAGAGAGAAGTAAGTCAGAAAAGCAAAAATCATATAATATAACTTACATGTGGAATCTAGAAAAATGGTACAGATGAACTTTTTGTAAAGCAGAAATAGAGATACAAATGTTAAGAACAAACTGATGGATATCAGGGTATGAAAGAGGGGGTGGGGTAATTTGGGAGATTGGTATTGACGTACATACACTACTATGCATAAAATAGATAGCTGATAAGAACTTAATATATATGTGTGTGTGTGTGTGTGTGTGTATATATAGCTCAGGGAACTCAACTCAGGCCTCTGTGGCAACCTAAATGAGAAGGAAATCTTTTAAAAGGGGGCTGCATGTAGACATATAATGCTTCACTTTGCTATACAGTAGAAACCAACACAACATAGTAACTATGTTCTTATTCAGTCTCTAAGTGGTGTCCAGTTCTTTGCAGCTCCATGAACTGCAGCTCACCAGGCTTCCTTGTCCTTCACTGTCTCCTGAAATCTGCTCAAACTCATGTCCAGTAACCAGTAAAACTAAAACAATATTGTGAAGCAACTATACTCCAATTAACTTTTTTAAAAAAATGGCTCATGTCTCCTTATGGTGCCTCAGGAGAGTCTAGTCAAGAAAGCAGCATGATGTAATTAAAATAGCAAAGGTTTTGGATCTAGAGTTAGCAACATAGGATTTCAATCCTAGTTTCCTTCTTCTTAGCTATATGACCTTAAGAAAGATACTTAATGTATCTGAGCTTAAGCTTCTTGATCCACACACACAAAAAAATCTTTTAAAAATACTTGCTATAAAAGATTATTGAAAACACAGAATGATAGACTAGATCAGCAAGTGGAACTTGTTAGCATTCTCTAAATGTCAGCGGATGTTATTTTTTAATTAACATCATTAATCACTATACTATATTGTCCAGAACATAATTAATAGATGTCAGTTTACCCAAGTTAGATCAAATTTAAGTGATGTGCTTGACTGCATAAACAGACAAATTCTTTACACTTGGATATTGATTATCAAATAATCACAGTCAAGTAATAGTGAAGGAAGTTCCTGAGAGAAAAAGAATGTATATATTTTTACAAAAAATATGATTAATATACCTACTGTTTTTACAAAATAAATGATAGAAATTAATGTATGACAAATTGTCTTATAGGTCGACAGTCTGAAGACAAAAGGACTGCAGAAATACAATAGCATGGGCTAAAAATGGTGGCTTAGAGAACAAACATGAGCCTTGGAACTGGAAACCAGAAGCCCCTCATTCCCACCAACTTGATCAGTTCAGTTCACTCGCTCAGTCATGTCCAACTCCTTGCGACCCCATGAATCGCAGCACGCCAGGCCTCCCTGTCCATCACCNGTTTTCCCTACTTTCTTCAATTTAAGTCTCAATTTGGTAATAAGATCTGAGCCACAGTCAGCTCCTGGTCTTGTTTTTGTTGACTGTATAGAGCTTCTCTATCTTTGGCTGCAAAGAATATAATCAATCTGATTTTGGTGTCAACCATCTGGTGATGTCCATGTGTAGAATCTTCTCTTATGTTGTTGGAAATGCAATTTCTTTCTTTTTTTATTTTTTTCTGTGCCAAATTTGCTTGTTTAACACAAACAACTAGTTCAGGTTATTCACTTATCAAACTTAAAGGAACATACACATTTATTAGATCCAAGATAGTGTAAAATTTCCAGGTGGAGAGGTCACCTCCAGGCCCAACCCAATCAGAAAATTCTGGCTCACATCTACCCACATGGATCCACTTTCCAGCCTACTTCATGGAAATTATCTGGACCAAAGGATGGCAATTTCTCTCTTGCCACAAATAAGCTTTAGAGACTCTACAAGTTAATGAAAAACCAATGCTATAGATGTGAGGAATGGTGGTTGGTTTTTAAGCCAGGCTCTTCTAGCTGATTCACAAGTTGTAGCCCATTAAGTGTCTCAGCAAGGGGCCTCTTGGGAGAGGAGTATCTGTTTGTTCTTTATGGAGTCTAAATGTTAGTATTTATAAAACAGATGTCTTCAAGGCAGTGTCAGTCAGCTTAAATACAAATATGATATTAGTCATTTGCAAAGCAGATACACATATTTCTCTAATGGGTTGCAAGACTCTGATTTTGAGTACTTATTCATGATTTAATACATTGCTAGTTACTTTTGAGTTAACTTTTCACCCAAGTATTAGGGTCTATTTTGGGCTCACTGCACTATTAATTTTGGGTACCAAACGAAATCTTATGAGAGTTGGGATTTTTTAATATTGTCCTTTAAGTTACACAAAGAAGCAAAAATTCCCTCCAGGAAATTAATACTCTAATTATAAACTTTCTGGTTGAGAAAGTCTTGAAAAGCTTTGTCTCTTCTATGAAGTCAAAAGTCTTTGGCTTGGCTTCACTTAATTTTTCCCGTTCCGAACATATGGGAATATTCCCAAAACATCAGAGCAGCTGGTCCTTTTGAAATCAGAAAAAAACTTTTCTTTCTAATGCTACTTACATTATAGAAAAAGGAATCCACACTGCTGGCAAAACAGCTGTTCTTATTTCTGAAGGATATTGCAATGGCTAAGGCAACATGTTTTCCTGCTTAAATTACAGTTTTGGAAATAAGAAAGATCAATCATTGTTTATAAATTGAGTTGTAATAATATCAGTTCCCTTCTTTCAACTTATCCCATTTAGAATGTTTCCAAATATGGGGCAGATTATCACACAGCCTAAATGGTCACATTTTTGACTGACTTTCTCAGTTTACATTGAACAGTTGATATTTTATAGTAGATACAGCTTTTCTGAATCTTTTTTCTCCCGATATTTACAGTTGTACATGCAAGACATCAAGAAATTATTTGAAGGGAAAAGAGGCAATCAAACAAATCAAAAAAGTATCTTCAGAAGTTTAAATCATATCCTAAGTTATATATGCCCTCAGTAACAAGATAGACTTTAATAGGCTACTCCGTGCTCTCTTGGTTCAGTGGACACAAGACTATATCAAACCTCAAATGTTCTTTCGATAACTCTCACCTTTCTTACATGAAGGTGGCAAACTTACTGTGCAAACTGTTCACAATTCAAAACTGAACCTATAGACGTATTCACTCATTGTTATTTGGATAGAAATTTATACTTCTTAGCAGAAATGAGTAAAGGTTAAAAGAAAAATTGTTTCCCTGGATTTAAAAAGAACAGAAGCTTAACAAATATTTGATTTAAAAATGTATTCAAGACCAGAGCAATCCCTTGACTAATATGATCTGTAGATTAAAATAGTACTTGCTACCAATCAGTAAATTCTTAGATCAGATTTCCTAGTTATTGCTTTAGCAACAAAATGGAGGCTATTTTCTTCATAAAACCACTCAATTCACGTTATCTTGCAGGCAAAATAACCAACTACTTTTAAGTTCCAGCTATATGCCAGAAATGGAGCTCAATGCTTTACAGACATGATTTACTTTAATCTTTGAATTATGCACGTGGTGTTGGTGAAATTAATCCATTTTACAGTAGGGCAAGTCAACTTAGGATGTTTTATATTATCTCTCATTTATCTTAAAATTCTTTAGATTGGACAATGTGATATACACATACATATATATATATATATATATAGCTTTGATATATAGTTTTGTTTTATTCCTTACAGTGATTAGTAAACATCTGAAGTACCTAATTGAGAAAACATTGCAGGGTTACCTAGCACATTGCAAGACTAATTGAAAGCCACAATCTACAGACTGACACTCTAATTTTTCATCTATCTTTGAAAAAAACTGAACAGAGCTTTTGTTAATTGGCAATATGGAAGATATTAACATTTACCAAAGAATTGCAAGTAATGAAATTGGTTTACATCAGTTCACAAGACTGATTACATAACTTGCTCAAAATGGTACAGTTGAGGTTTGGACACAAGTCCTCCTCATTCAAAAACCCTTGCTTTGAACCACAGTGTATAATACTTCCACTCTTACCTTCCCTCAACACAGAACAGAATATTAGTCTGGTTGAATTCTTGATTGGTACGTGAATGATATACAAGAAAATAAGGACAGAAGGGAAGAGGCAGGAGTTCTCCTCCCACGACTGGCACAAGGGACCCCCTCACACACATAATTCTTATCTTGGTGAATCAAGGTCATAGGCCCTTCTCCACTCTCCCATATTGGACATCTGTTTTAGGCTGATAAGACTTCCACGACAATATACCACAGACAGGGTGGATTAAACAACAGAAACTTATTCTCACAGTTTCAGAAACCGAAGGTCCAAGATCAAGGTGTCAGCAAAGCTGGCTTCCCCTGAGACCCCTCTCCTTGGTTTGCAGATGGCTGCCTTCTCTCTGTGTGCTTATGGGGGATTTCCTCTGCATCCCTGACGTCTCTCATGTGTTCTCATCTACTCATCTTCTTGGGACACCATTCAGATTGGATTAGGACCCACCATAATGGCTCTCATTTTAACTTGTCTCTCAATGGCAGCCCACTCCAGTACTCTTGCCTGGAAAAATCCCATGGATGGAGGAGCCTAGTAGGCTGCAGTCCATGGGGTTGCAAAGAGTTGGACACGCCTGAGCGGCTTCACTTTCACTTTTCACTTTCTTGCATTGGAGAAGGAAATGGCAGCCCACTCCAGTGTTCTTGCCTGGAGAATCCCGGGGACGGGGGAGCCTGGTGGGCTGCTGTCTGTGGGGTCACACAGAGTCGGACACGACTGAAATGACTTAGCAGCATTAGCAGTAGTTAAAGATATATAGCCACATTCCGAGGTATTTGGGTTAGGGCTTCAACATATAAATTTTGAGAGGAGCACAATTCAATCCATAATAGAGAAACAGTAGTTTCTTTCCAATGCAAGCTGAGCACAATCTCTCAGTATTGTTATTTTAAAATGACATAGCAAGCCAAAACAAAAGCTTTAGGTTCTCTGCATCAGACATGATTGCCCCACTATGTGGCTGATTTTCTAGGCTGCACTGATCAAGATACCACCCAGCTTAAAACCTTGGATGTGTACCCATTGCCTGTGGCTGAAATTGAGCTCGACGCCAGGTGCATGCAAACTCTGCATGCTTTTTCTCATCTCCTCTACCTCACCCACTTACACTTGCTGTTTACCCAAAGCATGCAGTTCTCTGCACATAACGAAAGACATCCTTCCACATCTCTGCTCATGTCATTCCACTGAACTTCTCTTCTTTTTCCCTTTCTAGACTCAAGTTTTTCTATCTAAAACTTTGGCCAGATATTGCTTGCTCTAACCTTATTGCTTGACCTTTGCCTGCATTACCTCTCTTCAACAAAGTGGGATTTGCTTCCATTCCAAAGTGTTTCTCCATACATCCTTCTTAATGGTGGTTTAGTCACTAAGTCATGTCCAACTCTTGCGATCCCATAGAGAGAGGAGCCTGGCAGGCTACAGTCCATGGGATTCTCCAGGAAGGAATACAGGAGTGGGTTGCCATTTCCTTTTCCAGGGTATCTTCCCAACCCAGAAATTGAACCCAGGTCTCCTGCGTTGTAGGCAGATTCTTTACCAACTGAGCTACAAGGGAAGCCCACTTCTTTAATAGCAGCTGTCATTTTTTAATTAATTTTATTGGCGTATTCTTGCTTTTCAATGTTGTGTTAGCTTCTAACGCATAGCAAAGTGAACCAGCTATACATATACATATATCCCCTGCCTTTTGGATTTCCTTCCCATTTAGGTCACCACAGTGCAGTATGTTCCCATCAGTTCTCACCAGTCCCAATCTTCCAGTTCCTCCTCGTTGCTCCTTGGTATCAACAGATTTGTTTTCTATGTCAGTAGCAGTTGTCACGTAATTATGACTTTGTTTATCTACCTTGTGAATTTCTGACAGCAGGATTTATTCTTGTTAATTGTCATGTCCTGAGTGTCACATACAGAATCCAGCTCTAGGAGGATCTTAATAGATAACTATTAACTGAATGAAAGTTACCTATTAAGGGATAAAATATGAACTATAATAACTTCTCCTATATTACAGCTTCTATAACATTTTCAGCTTCTACCACAAAGGTAAGCAGTATGGATCTGAGACATGTCTGTTTGCTTTTTATCATCTTATCATTTTTCAAGCAACTGAATAAAGTATTAATTTTTGTGGATCTCAATACCTGTATGATGATTGCTCTGAGCCTGGGCTGACAGAATTTGATACCTGAAATATACCAAAGAATTTTTCATATGATCTAAAAGATCCAGTAAACCTGTTCCTGAACTTTTAAATCTCGCCCTGTTACATATAAGTAACTAACCTCACAAGGGATTTTTTTCTTTGTTCTTTTAGTTATTTTTTTAAACTCCTGAGTGGAAAAAAAAAAAAAAGACTCCCTTTGGCACTGAATCGTCAGTGCCTTTGAAGACAAATTTTACCCAGCAAGATCGTGTTAAGGACAGAGGCTTGTTTTGAGACATACTGCCTGTGGGATGGTTTATTTTAAGCCATGATACTATGATATTAGCAAGTTGTTATTCATGGAGGCATTGATTAATATGCTTTTCCTCCTGACAGCATCAAAGCACCAGCCCATTCATTTCTCCCCACTGAGTCCTTGGCACATAATACATTATAAAGACCTAATGAAGGGTTCTTTCAGTCTCTGTAAGATTGTACTGAGCACAGGTCTTTTTATTCAGTGAAAGGACAACATATCACTACAAAATATTTGTAAATTGTCTTAGTAGTTTATCCAGAGTGAAAAGAAACTCTGCAGGCTATCAGTGTTAAAATATTGAAAAGTAAAGCAAATTGTATCAGCAAAGAGTTGATAAAGTCCAATGTCGCCTAGGGAAAAAGGGCAGATTGGAGTGATGATCTCTTGAAAGATAGAGGGTCTGATGAATTTCCCATAGGAACCACATTTCTTTGTTTATTAATCAAATACTCATCAACCTAACTGGCAGCATTCAAAAATTAATAAATTTCACACAATCTTACTACCATGATGAATAACAGAAAGCAAATTTAATGATTTTATGAAATGAGCTACATTTTTAGTTAACTGTAAAGCCTAATCATCAAGGTACAATGAGAGGATTCCTTTAGAACATAGCTGCTCAGCACTATTTACAATAGCCAAGACATGGAAGCAACCTAAATGTCCACTTTAGGAATGGACAAAGAAGCTGTGGTACACATATACGATGGCATATTACTCAGCCATCAAAAGAAGGAAATAACGATGTTTGCAACAACACGATGGACCTAGAGATTGTCATACTGAGTAAGTCAGACAGAGAAGCAGAAATTTTGCATGGCATCCTTTATATGTGAAATCTAAAAAGACATGATACACATGAACTTACTCACAAAACAAAAACAGACTCACCAGCTCAGAGAATGAACTTATGGTTGCTGGAGGGAAGGATGGGGAGAAGGGATAGTCAGGGAGTTTTGGATGGACAGGTAACACTGCTATATTTAAAACAGATAACTAACAAGGACCTACTGTGCAGCACAGGGAAATCTGCTCAATGTTATTTGGAAGCCTGGATGGGAAGGGAGTTTGAGGGAGAATGGATATATATATGTGTGTGTGTGTGTGTGTGTGTGTGTGTGTGTGTGGCTAAGTCCCTGTGCTGTCCACCTGAAGCTATTACAACACTGTTAATCAGCTACACTCTAAAACAAAATTAAAAATTTAATTTAAAAAATGAAAAAAAAATCTGCTCAAAGTAGGAATTTTTAAACATAAAGCATCCAGAGACAAGAATACTGACATTCTCCAACCCAAGAACTGCACATTGAGGGTCTAAGGAATAGAAAATTTTTAAATAAGTTAAGTTATATACATAGACTATAATATCCAGTTACTAATGTTTTGAAGAGCGGTGGCTCAGATGGTAAAAAGTCTGCCTGTAGGGCAGGAGACCCAGTTTCAATCCCTGGGTTGGGAAGATTCCTTCAGAGAAAAGAATGGCTACCCACCCCAGTGTTCTTGCCTGGAGAATCCCTTGGACAGAGGAGCCTGGCAGGTCACAGTTCATGGGGTCGCAAAGAGTCGGACACAACTAGCAACTAACACTAACCCCAAATGAGCTCATCTCTAGATCCTTATTTCAATAACTTCTACAAATACCCTATTCTGAAGTTCTGGATGGATATACATTTTGGAGGGCCACCACTGAAACCACTCAATGACCCCAAAGTGTTACCTTGCTTTCAAAGTAAAAAAGCACCTTTCAGTATTCATTTGCATGGCTAGGTGGATGTATAGATCACATTATCTAGCTTTAAACAAGTTAATCTTCACAAAGTGACAAGTGGATCAAACTTTTTCAGCTTTAAAAAAACCAACAGATTGAGCATAAGAATTACATAACCCCATTGAAAAAAAATCAAGAATATAGACAGATACTTCTTCCATCCTTTGTATGAGTTCTTTATCAGCCACAGAAAACTACAGCCACATAATCATACTTAATACAACCAAAGTAGACCAAAATTTTTAAAATCACCAGGAAGTTAATGGACTGACATCTGCTAACATAAACAATAAATCTTTGAGACTTCCTTTAATTTTGGTATGATGTCATCAGAAGTAGTAATTCGTTTTAAAATTAAACACTCAACATAGAGACACAACTCTACAATTTTTTTCAGTCATGTTTAAAAGTCATCTTAATTTTACATTCCTCAGTCACACAATAGACATAAAATCACCTTTGGAAGTTTTTCACGATAAGAAAAAAGTTTTAAAGCCACATAAAATCTTTGTTCTTTTTCTGGGTAAAAATTAGCAGAACACACACATACACACACACACCACACAAAATGGAAACTAATGTACCTGCTTGTATAACGTACCTAATAATAAGCCTTTTATGAGTAAATCATTTTGGAAGATGTATAGAACAGGTTGGTGACTCAGATAGTAAAGAATCTGCCTGCAATTCCAGAGACCTGTGTTTGATACCAGGACCAGGAATATTCCCTGGAGAGGGAATAGCCACTCTCTCCAGTATTCCTACCTGGAGAATTCCATGGACAGAGGAAGCTGGCAGGCTACAGTCCATGGGGTGGCAAAAAGTCAGACACAACAGAGTGTCTAGTACTTTCACTTTTCATAGAACATGTAACTGAACACTGGAAGAAACAAGAAGTGGAACGACAATCTGCACATGATATGTTTTCCCTAAAGCTGGAGGAAAATATTGATATGCATCAATTAGAAATATCAATATTTCTAATATAATTCATTCTGCTTGCTAGATTCTGTTTCAAAAATAAGATATATCAAAACTAACTTTTTGCACACGATGAAATTGAAGATGTATCATAAAAGACATATTGTTGGCAGTCAGCTCTTTAATTTTTAAAAAAATAGTGTTTTTTCCTGACAATATTTACATTAAAATATAATAATGGAGCAATTATTTTGGCTAAATACTAAAGAGAAGATTATAAGGAGAAATCACTGGGATGGGGCCACATTTTGAATCCATTCACGCCATCCTTCATAAGCAAACTACAGCAGCAAAATAAATGACTGAATTACGCAGAGTACTTCAGGAAGTCAGAGATGCAATTCATTTTTTAAAAGGCCTTGAAAATACAATAGAGTTCTTACAAAACCTCAGTGTATCGAGGTGGGGAATACGCAAGAGAAGCTGCTGCACAGCCCAGACGTGTATTTGTTGCTGTTGTGGTTTGGTCACTAAGTCGTGTGCAACTCATGCACTGTGCTTGCTATCTTGCATCAAAACCTTTAGAAGTCATTGAACTGAAGATGAGCAGTACATTTTTCTGTTAAAAGAAGACACATGTTCTGTTTTTAGTTTATTAAGGAACTGTCATTGGAGAAGGAAATAGCAACCCCCCTCCAGTATTCTTGCCTGGGAAATCCCATGGACAGAGGAGCCTGGTGGGCTACAGTCCATAAGGTCACAAGATCAGACATGATTTAGTGACTAAACCACCACCACCACCAAGGAATGTCCATACTGTTCTCCACTGTGGCTGCATCAGCTTACACTCCCATCAACAGTGCGTGAAGCTTGCCTTTTCTTCATGCTCTCTCCAGCATCTACTGTTTGTAGGCTTTTTTGATGATGGCCATTTGACCAATATGAGATGATACCTCAGTGTTACTTTGATTTGCATTTCTGCAAAGCAGAAACAGACACAGATGTAGAGAACAAATGGATGGATACCAAGGTGGGAAGAAAGGGGTGGGAGGAATTGGGAATTTGTGATTTACATATATACACTATTGATTGTTGTTTAGTTGCTAAGTCATGTCCAACTCTTTTGTGACCCCATGAACTGCAGCCTGCCAGGTTCCTCTGTCCGTGGGATTTCCCAGACAAGAATACAGGAGCGGGTTACCATTTCTTCCTTCAGGGGATCTTCCCAGCCCAGGGATCAAACTTGCATCTCCTGCTTGGCAGGCAGATTCTTCAACACTGAGCCACCTTCGAGAAGACCATGCACTATTGGTGCTATGCATGAAACAGATAACTAATAAGAATATACTGTATACCACAGGGAACCCTACTTAATGGCATGAACGGAAAGGAAATCCAGAAGGGAGAGGATACATATATATGTATGGCAGTTTCACTTTGCTGAACATAGAAACACAACATTGTAAAGCAACTATAACTCCAATAAAAATCAATTAAAAAAAAAGTATTTAAATGTGCTGACCTGGTCCACATGAAGCCCTTGGTAGTATAACCTCTAACAGAAAATTTCAGAAAATAGTGATAACTGTATATAACCTGTCCATTCCACTTAAAAGTGAAGCTTCAATAATGAAAAATAAAAAGATGTTTTTTAAGAGTGGTGAAAAAGGAATTGTTAAAATGACTGTCCTTAAATATTTCTATGCTTATGTGCACTTGCTACAAAGAAATATGATTTGTACCATCTAGAAAAACTTACATCTGCACACTTTTAAAATTGGGAACATTCTGTCGAATAAGTGACGAGTATTCCTCAAATCTGCCAAAGTCATCACAAATGAGGAAGGTCTGAGCAAACAAGGAAAGTTAACTGTCACAGTCTGGGGAGCCTGAGGAGTCACATCCGATTCTGAAATAGAAAAAGGACATTAGGTAAAGGCAAAGGAAATCAGAAAAAGTTTGGACTATAGTTGATAGTAATATATTAACATTGGTTCCTTAGTTGTGACTAATGTACCTGCTAGTATAAGATGACAACAGTTAGGAAACCAGGGCTATGCTACATGAGAACTCAGTGTACTCCACATCACTTCTGTAACTCAAAACATTCTAAAGTTAATTTTTAAAAAACATGTAATCAGAATTTTTTAACCCATTTATAAATCTTTCAAAGGAAATGTGGCAGCGGACTCATATAATAGATATACAAACTGCATCGGGACTGGGGGCAGGAGGGGACGACAGAGGATGAGATGGCTGGATGGCATCACTGACTCGATGGACGTGAATCTGAGTGAATTCCGGGAGTTGGTGATGGACAGGGAGGCCTGGCGTGCTGCAATTCATGGGAATCGCAAAGAGTCGGACACGACTGAGCAACCGAACTGGACTGATCCTCCTCCGAGTAATTTGAAAGAAAACTTAATAATGAATATCAGGGAATTTACTGGCCAGAGACTTTCATAAAAACATTAGCATGATCAGCATCTGGGGCGAAAATGAAAGTCATGGTTTCGTAAGTGGAACTAGCACCATATTCCCTCCATTTGCATCTGGTTATCTTGGTGAGGTATCTGTAACCTGTGAAAGAAATGAAAAACCAATATTCAAATAAAAGGAACCAGACCTTCAAATCTCTGTATGAAAATCTGTAAGCCAAAAGTTTTCAAATAATGCAATATTCAATCACGTTGTTAGTCACTCAGTCGTGTCCGACTCATTGTGATCCTATGGACTGTATAGCCCACCAGGCCCCTCTGTCCATGGACTTCTCCATGCAAGAATACTGGAGTGGATGAACATTTCCTTCTCCAGGGGATCTTCCCCACACAGAGATCAAACCCATGACTCCCACATTGCAGACAGATGCTTTACCATCTGAGCCACCAGGGAAGCTAAAGAGGGCCTGCAGGATGATGATAATTCTCACCCTATTGCTATTAAGCTTAGCCAGATGACTTCCTTTGACCAATGAAATGGAAGTAGAAGTGGAATGTACCACTTTAGAAGAGAAGCTTTAAGAAAATCATATGCTTCCAGAATCTCTTCTTCTGTCATGAATGCAGCAATCCCCCCACCCCCAGGAAGAAGCAGTTCCAAATTAGCCCAGTTCCCCGAGTAAGGAGTCAAAGGTGACTCACAGCATACATTTAAGTCAGAAACAAACTTTTATTGCATTCCATACTGAGACTTTGAAATTGTTTGGTGTTATAACACAACTAGGGAAAGCTGGCTGCCATGAGCAAAATTAAGGGCCCACTTAAAGGTACCATCGTGAATGTACAGTAAGACTTCTTGGCATGGCTGTGGGTTTATTCCCAACCACAATCATCTGCATGGAGGCAGGCACGGCATGTGTGCAGAGCTAGATTTAAGCAGGGTTGTGAATCATTAAACTGTATAAAGAATAAATTAGCAAGAGATTTTGAATGTTACAAAGAAGTACTTATCATAATTAATCATGACATTGAAGTAAGAAATAAGGAATTGAGGGCACTAAGGAAGAGTGAAAAGGTATTAGGGAAACAGATTGAAAGTCTTGGTTGGGAGTCAAAGGATTTTTGAAGTAGAGTTCATGGAGAGAGTGAAGTGAAAAAATAAGAGGCCGTGGCCAGAGCGTGGATGCTCTCTCTATGCAAGAATGGCTGTTTCTGGTGACAAGATCTAGAGCAGAGCCCCTTGAAACGATATCAAAATCTGTGAGCCTCATATGGGTCCACAATAAGATAATTGCAGAAACTGGTAATAAAAAGTAGAAAATTTGACAACTTGACAGTGTCGTGACGCCTTTGCATGACATTTAATTGTGGGTTTGCATCCTTTGCATCTACTTTTTAACAGTTTTAAAATTTTCCAAAACCATCAGTGCACGATAAGTTAGACATTACAAAACAACAAAAACCAACAATATAGAATGAGGGTTTCAACTTCCTAGACAGTTTCACACAGTACGTCTCAACTTTTTGATTTCTGGACCCTTTTACACTCTTAAAAATTATTGAAGGCAAAAGCATTTTGTATAGTTTATATCAGTTAATATTCATTGTATTAATAGGAATTATTAAAGTATTTAATCCCATTAAAATGTAATAAACCCATTCAATGTTAACATGCCTATTTTTTATTAAAAAAATAGCTGTTTTCCAGAACAAAATATGCAAAGAGTGGCATTGTTTTACATTTATGCAAATCTCTCTAATATGGCCCCAAATAGCAAAGAGCTGGATTCTTGAATCTGCTTCTACATTTAACCTATTTTTACATTATAGGTCATGCAGCCTCTGGAAAATATACTATATTCATGAGAGAATGAGAGAGAGTAACATCTTAGCAATGTTATGAAAATTGTTCTTTTTTAAAAATTTATTTATTTTAATTGGAGGTTAATTACTTTACAATATTGTATTGGTTTTGCCATACATCAACATGAATCCACCACAGGTATACATGATGTGTTCCCCATCCTGAACCCCCCTCCCTCCTCTCTCCCCATACCTTGGGGAAAGTGTCTTGGGCACCTCAGGGTACATTGGACCACACTTTGAGAACTGCTGGTTTAGAATGTAGGCAATGGAATCTCTGAGGCAGGATGTAAGACAAAATGGTTGGAGGAAAGAAGCTGAAAAAGCTGAGAGGCCAGAGTTTTGGAAATCACTGATAATTATAGTAGGAACTGTGTTAAAGAGAATGGTTGTGTGTAGAAGAGCTAAAAATATCCAAGGCCAGGGTGAGTGAAACAGAGAAGGGATAAGTTTCCTGGATGGTAGAACATGTGAGTAGTGACTTGTAGAGTCTTCCTTTAGAAGTTACAAAATTTGAACAAAGTTGTTAAGAGAAAGTGTTCTGTTTAAGAAAAATCAGGCAAGTTAGTTATTTCAACTCTTCACAGAGCATTAAATATGATGAGGCCATAAGAGATGCAGGGATTAAAATGCTTTTGTTCCTCTCCCTGGTGTGATTTCTGGTCATTTATATTTAATTGGTAGTTATTAATTGTAATGACTTTATTACCAGCAGGTCTGAATGATGCTAGCCAGCCACAGTTGTTGTTTTTTGGCACTCTATAAATCTCCTCCTATGATACAACAGGCCAATAAAATAAGCATCACAATCCTTCAAGAAACAGTCAATAGTTTATAAAATCTAGGCAATGATTGACATGTCTGGTTTTATTCTCTGCCAGCTATTAGTAGCAAAGGTCAAAACAGAACAATAAGTCAACTGAAACTTCAAACGAGCTTACATCTCTCTTTTTCAGACAAATGAGACCCATACCCCCAGGAATGTGCAGCTCAGAATCAAAACAACATCTTTGGCTGAGCTACAGGAGAAGAGAATTGGGAATTTTAAGTAGACTTAAATGCCACATTTAGGAAGATGTTAAAATAAATCACATCTAAATCCCAGGCCCCAATTAAAAGGCTATTACTCTTGTTGAGTTTTGGCATTTCTAAAATGATCCTAGGGCAGAGGAAGGAGGAATGAATAGAGGACTAGGGTAAGAAATCAGAGTCCAGGGACCTCCTAGGCTCACCAATGAAAACATCATTTAACAGAATAGGAATGACTTGTCAAGGCGACACTCACATTCCCAGCGTAATTAATTTTCATTCCCATCATTGAGCATGAAGAATTAGAAAGTACACAAAGCAGAGAATTATAAATGTTCCCGGGTGAAAAATAAGAAGTACTTGACAATATTGGTATTATTTAATGCTCACTGAGCACCAGAAAGGGGCCGGCCTGGCATGGTCCTGAACAAGGCAGTAACATGCCATAAAGTCCTGAGAATGGCTGTGATAAGCCAAAGCCCTTATGTTTCATCAGTACTACTATCCGTCAACCTGGATTCAGCAGCAATTTAAATTCTGGCCATTGTTTGCAAATGCTTTGTTATACCTTTTTTTTAGAACTACATCACTTTCATAAAGCCAACTTAGCAACTGCTTGATTGATTATGTTCCTAGGATATCTTCACTTTGATTCATGATATCTGCATTCTATGTACCCAGAAGGAGATGAGCTGAAGTCACAATTTACAAATTGACAAGCAGTTTACCACTTCTCATCTGCCCAACCTACGGTACTCTGAAGGAGTATTAAATGTGTTTACTAAAAAGAAATGGCAAAAAGAAAAGCAGATTCATAAATGTTTGTGGGGAAAGAACTCAAAAGACATTTACCTTTTCTGTACATATACCTCAAATGGTACTCTTTATTTTTTTAATTTTTTATTGAAGAATTATTGATTTGGGAGTTC
>SJYA01000973.1:0-27838 GCA_006410615.1 Neotragus moschatus | reverse complement strand
ACTGGAAAAACCATAGCCTTGACTAGACGGACCTTAGTCGGCAAAGTAATATCTCTGCTTTTGAATATGCTATCTAGGTTGGTCATAACTTTTCTTCCAAGGAGTAAGCGTCTTTTGATTTCATGGCTGCAGTCACCATCTGCAGTGATTTTGGAGCCCAGAAAAATAAAGTCTGACACTGTTTCCACTGTTTTCCCATCTATTTCCCATGAAGTGATGGGACTGGATGCCATGATCTTCGTTTTCTGAATGTTGAGCCCTAAGCCAACTTTTTCACTCTCCTCTTTCACTTTCATCAAGAGGCTCTTTAGTTCCTCTTCACTTTCTGCCATCCTACTTTATCATCCACATATTTCATTACCCAACCAACCTCTGCTTTCCCTAAAAACTGAGCCAACCCTCATTCACAAAAACCCAGTGTGCTCTGCATCTCTATTCTTTGTACATATTATTCCCTTTTTGTATCTGTTCTTGGTAGGTGTCATTCTGCAAGGCTAAGGTCAAATACTGCCTCCTGGAAAGCCTAACTTGGTTCTCTGTGGTTCTCCAGGTCCCTGGTAAGTAACTTTATTACAGAAGGTATCACAAAACACTCTTAATTTTGTGTGCTTGCCTCCTTGATTGTATTAGAAAAAATTTTTCAGAGCTGGAACTATAGTCTTTTAATTCTTGTTACTTTGTTTCTTAATTATTACATACTCTATTCCTTGTTTGGTCACTGCGAAGAGTAGAAACACAATAAAGTCTAGAGAATTTAACTTTACTGGTCTTTTATGTTTTTTTGTTTTTGCTAAAGTGAAGTTATTTTGTTGTGTTTCTTTTTTCTTTGTTTTTCCTCTCTCACTTCACTCATTCCTCTTTAGTGTTATGGGATGTTCTTTGCTTGTTTTGTTTCACTTTAATTCTTAAAAAAAATTTTTTTATTGAAGTATAGTTGCTTTATAATGTTGTGCCAATCTGTCCTGTACAGAAAAGTAATTCAGTTATACACATATATGTTTCATTTTTTATATTCTTTTCTATTATGGTTTATCACAGGAGACTGAATGTATTTCCCTGTGCTATACAGCAGGACCTTGTTGTTTATCCATCCTACATATAATAGTTTACATCTGCTAACTCCAAACTCCCAGTCATTTCTTTCTCTACCCCCTCTCCTGTGTTTTTCAAGGCTGATAAAATATGCTTAATTTTTAAAGTAAGGGTTTTAAGACCTTCTGAGAAAGAAAGAAAAAAGTCCTTACTTGCAAAGTAGTGATAAAGAGGCTTAGATAATTACTACTATGAGAAATTCCTCAAAGGGCATGTACCTTGGAGAAAGGGTCAACATAATTAAAAGGCAATGTTCTATGCATAAAATGCTAAGTATGCAAAATCTCCAATAGTTTTTCCTCATGCCTCAGACTTACAGTACGTTTCCCCTCAGATTTAAGAAGTTTCCACTGATTTTACAAGGTTCCTACATCCTTACATAAGTGTCTTTTTTTACACATTCAGCCTTCTCAATATTTTGTACATAGAGTAACATAAGATTACACTGATAATTGCAATCACATAAAATTTTCCCAAACAGCTTGATTCTCTAAAGTGAAACTGAAAGTCGCTCAGTCACATCTGACTCTTTGTGACCCCATGGACTATCCAGTCCATGGAATTCTCCAGGTCAGAATACTGGAGTGGGTAGCCTTTCCCTTCTCCAAGGGGTCTTGACAACCCAGGGATTGAACCCAAGTCTCCCACATTGCAGGTGGATTCTTTACCAGTTGAGCCACAAGGGAAGCCCAGTATGGTCTACAGCCATACCACCCTGAACGTGACTGATCTCACCTGATTCTCTAAGTCCCATTTCAGTTCATAGGTTTTTGAGCTATTGCTGACCTCTACTTCTTATGCAAATGAGATCCTCCTTTTGAATATTACTATATAAATTATTCAACAAATCCCCATGCCTTACATGTATTATTTAACTTCAAAAAGTGGTTAGGAGCTAAAATTTCCTTCAAAAACCACCTCTTTTAAAGATGAGCACCAGCTGCAGTCTTATGAAATCCAGAGATGTCTAAAAATTGTAAATGGCTTTAATACAACAAAATGCAACCAGTGGGTAGAGAAGAGGAGATCTGACCTGTATTTGACAGGGCTGGGCTTTCTTGAAACAATCAATAATTATTGCCTGAGCCTCCAGGAATTGAATTACCCACCTAAGTAGAAGGATCTGCCAAAAGAGCTGATAATGGTGTTGGGTCCTGCCAGTCTTCAAATATCCAAAGAGGATCTCATGAGTCAAGATGCCTGTCGGGACTGAGGAGGAGGTTAACAGTTTGATTTCTAGGAGCCATCAGAGAAGAAGGGCCTTTAGGAGAATTTCTATTCCAGACTCCTATAACTACACCTTTGCTCTCAGCAGTGGGTGAGAACAAGTATACATCTATGTCCTCCTAATTACTGAGAAGGATCAAAGAGAAAAGAGAAGAATAATTACCTAAAAATGATATCATTTGGCAAATAGCACACAGTGCTGAAATGCACATAAATACAAACACTCAAGACAAATTTTATATGTAGGTATAAATATTGGAGGAAATATGTGAATTCAAATGTGCATGGACAACTCTAGACATTCTTGGAAATAATGATGGCTGTTCTAATTGATGAAGGGCTATTACTGGGAAATGAATTAAACCAGTTCTGTGTAGTTCCAAAGGCTTCTCAGGTGGCTCAGTGGTAAAGAATCCTCCTGCAATGCCAGAGATGTGAGTTTGATCCCTGGGTCAGGAATATCCCCTGGAGAAGGAAATGGCAACTCACTCCATTATTCTTGCTTGAGAAATCCCATGAACAGAGGAGCCTGGCATACTATAGGCAATGGGATTGCAAAAGAGTCAGACACAACTTAGTGACTAAACAATGACAAAAATGTAGAGCTGAAGAGTAGAGATAGGATCAAGAGTGAAAATTAAAGGGAAATGAATCTCATTCCTGTGAAGAGAATAAACTTCTAAATTATTGAGTAAATTTCCTTTCCTATATTTTTCTCTGAGAAGTTTCCATCATCTTTACTGCAGTTTAGTTTCCCTTTTTATGACACATCTATTAACCTCCTTGTTATTTCCTGATGCTTGAACTTCTTAGAAATTAATTTGGCAATGCAAAAAAATTTTTTCAGGCTCTATAGCAATGCAAGTATATATTAAATCAGTAAGATGGATAACTGGTTAAAACAAAGATCTGATTAATTTTATGATGTTTTTAAATAATGGGTATAATTGTACATTATTTAATGAATAGTCATCTTTTCCTTTGAGGAAGTATAAAACAATATGTGTCACAAGTATTCAACAGGTGTTCTCAGTAAGTAATTGTGCCCTTGATTTCTTGGCAGTCCACCATGAATGTAAAATTTTTGTAAATAATTAAGAACAATGCCTCCAACTGGTCCCTTGAGAAAATAAATATCATAGCTGCCAACAGCCACCCTTTCTAACCACTGATCTATATTAGAGGATACATCACTGACTCAATGGACATGAACTTGGACAAACTTCAGCAGATTGTGAGAGATAGGGAGGCCTGACATGCTGTAGTCCACGGAGTCGCAAAGAGTCAGACATGACTTAGCAACTGAACAACAACAACAGTAATAAAGACCTATATATGCTCACACCAAAATATGTACAACTGCACCATTCCAAAGAACCAAAAAAAGGTAGAACTATTATTAAATGACAAAAATTCTCTTGTTAACAGACAGCACCCTTGATCTTCTCTCCTAACTGCATAGGATGAAAATCCCTACTACTATGTGGGAAAACATGGTTGTAAAACCACTGATTAACATCTATTTTACCTTAGGTAGAGCTATGGCTCTTTCCCAGTTAATATGTGAAAAAGAATATGAAGAAAACACACAGAGAGTCTCTGTATCTCATCAAGAAGCCCCAGGCCCTTGAGACTGGATCCAGTTCATCGCAGTGAGCCCACATTCCCTTGTGACGTGAAAGGGTTACAGCAGCCTTTACAGCCATTTCTCTCCATCTCATATCTCTATCTGAGATGAGGCAGAGTATCAAAACTATTGCTTGCCATCTGAATTTCGATAGATCCTGAAAAAGATTCTATATCAGAAGCAAGAATTGCCAACCCCATGGCACAGGGGTCTGTCTGCTGATACTAAACCAGAGACTCTGACTGACTCCATTTCATGTAATTCACTGATGTTCACTAGGGCTGGTGTTAGACATGGGTGCACAGTTTGGTGGAGAAAAGATAAATAGCATTGAGAACAGTGCTCATACATGATTTGAGCATAAACCAATTTTGCCCCTCAGCACCTGCTTTAAAATCTCACAGAACATGCTTCATGAAATGCTTCATGAAAAACAGTTTCACGAACACTGGTTCAGTCATTAGAGGCACACACGCATACACACTCAGGCACAGGCACACTCATATCTCTAAATAGTACCAAGGAACGGCCTAATATATGGGAGTCTAATGACATTTTATGGATACACAAATCTTTCTAATAACAAATGCTAAATCACAAGGGCAAGTTAGAAAGATGAAATAAATGTGTGTCAAGCCTGAATAATAAATATTTGCCCAAAAGGCCTAAAATATTTATACTCTTTGAACAAATTAGTCTGAAATCTGACTCAGGGAAAAAGTAGAAAATGCAGGCAAATGTTTATGTCCTTTAATTTTTTACTTCCAATGTTATTTATAGTAATTAAAAAAAAACTAGGAGTAACATAAATATCCAACAATAGGGGAATCAAATACATTTACGACAACTCCATTTACTCAGACTATTACTCAGTGATTAAAAATTATCTTTCCTTTCCTATAATGTGGAAAGAAGTTTCTGATATAATGTTTAGGGGGAAATCAACTGGATTCAGTACGGTACAGAGGGTATAACCTCAATGTACAAAGGCAAGCACACAGAAAAGGGTTGAGCAGAAACATATCAAAATGATAAAGTGTTTCTAAAGAGGGAGATAATGCAAAAGTACTCTGTTCTTCTTTATACATTCTGGTATTGGTAACAAAAATTTCACAGTTGGCAAATCTTGTTTTTATTGGCAGGAAACAGAAACAAACTTCACTTCCTTATAGAGTTGTCGGTAACTGTTTCCTGGAGAAGTCACCCTCTGGGCTTTTTATATTGAAGCAATGTTGCTTCTCTAATGACATTTCCCCAAATTTAATTAGTGATTGTGAAAATGAGAGAAAAAAACACTTAAACTGGAGAATATGATCTCCTCAAACATTTTTTATTTAAAACGAGTTTTGATTGTCATGACACCTCTGGGGTAACTTGACCATTCAGGAGAAGAAATTTTCCTCCTGGAGCAGTGAAAGACAACCCCAGGCTTTACCTCTTGGGATCTTTGGCTTCCTCTCACCTCCTTCAAGATGTCAATCAAGCTCCTGATGGGCTTGGTAACACTGAATCTAAAACAGACCATTATTAGTTTGTCTTGCCAGCCCTGAGAATGTTAGGCTCTCTGGGAATTAAAGAGCAATGTGGTTGCTAGGCACTGCTGGTCTCAGATGTACGACTTCATTAACTCCACATTACACAAGACTCAGAAACAGAGCCCTGGAAAGCGGGAATAGGCGTCCAAGTTACAATCTCTATTCAGCCAGTGTGAAAGGATTTTTCCTAAACTGAATGGAGGAAAAGAAGTTTCTACGCAGCAAATTGGATAAATATGTATCTAAAAATAGTACAATTAGAAAATATGTTTATGTCTCCCCCAACTGCCACTGTTTCTTCCAGCCTTCCATGAGCCATGATACAACTGTTGTGTGACTGTGTGTGTCCGTCTGAAATTAATGGTTCAGAGCAATGTATGTGAAATCTAATTTTTGGCTTTATCAGTTTTCAAAAAGTGTTTATTTCATAAACTATTTGAGGATCTATTATGTGGACAGCATTGGATTGTAGGTGAAACCAAGGAAATAGAAAATAGATCAACGAACCATGGTTCACACGCACAGTCCGGGAAACAACCAAATTCCCCTTTTGGCCAAAGAACAGTACAACAAGTGTCACTCCTAAATGCATGTGTCTCTTCAGCATACTTTTCCTCCATATCTCTCTTCCTTGTTTTTTCAAAAAATAACTGGTCTCATCAAAAATACACAGAATAAACAGAAATGAATTGTTCTAGGAGCTATATACAAAAGCTACAAAAATGATTGAGAAGAGAGAGAGATGAAAAATCCACACAGAGATGAAGAGTTTAGGCAAGTTATTCAACTATTTTAAAAATAAAGTAACTTAAAAGTAATTTTAAAATAAAGCATAAGATCTATTTTAAGATGAAAAATTGAGCTGATGGTGCTCAAAAAATAGAGGAAGAAAACTAGGAACAAAGAACTAAGCATAAAAAAAAATCACAACAATAAAACAGAAATGATCAAGAATATGATAGGTAGGAAAAGAAATAAAGATCTCTGATACATACCTAGTGTTCATAATGCAGAAAACAGAACAAGTGGGATGGGGGACATATTCAAATATATCAGAGAGGAAAACATTATTGAGGTAAAAATTAAAACTGAAGATTGAAATGGCTCTTCATGTACCGGGGGAAAAAAGCAGATAGTTATCAAAATTAGGATGAGTCCTTGGGAAATCTGACAAAAATATTTTATGCAAAATGAGCAACATCAAGATATATTTAGAGAAAGGCACACAATTACAAAGATTATAAAACATCACAAGAGACTTAGCAGAGAAAAAAGGCAAGGTGCATGTAAACCAAGCAAGGAAGCAGGAAAAAGCATGAACTTGACGATTAATTTCTTCACTTTTTACGGTGCTGTCTAAAATGGAAACATGTAGTTAAATATAAACAAACAAAGACAGAAATGAACGCTCTATTTCTTTAGTTTTAGGGAGATTTTTAAAGACCCAATCAATCTTTCTTGTGGTAGAGAAACATTTATCTAAAGTCTTTCCTTCAGATGATTTTGCCAAGCCTTTTCATTTCAGAGGATTGTACTTTTGTTAAATGTAATTAAAATTAAAGCTTAAAAATTGAAGATAGTCTACTGTTGGACTTCCCAATTGGTGCTAGTGGTAAAGAACTCACCTGCCAATGCAGAAGACGTAAGAAACACCAGTTCAGTCCCTGGATTGGGACGATCCCCTGGAGGAAGACACGGCAACCCACTCCAGAATTTTTGCCTGGAGAATTCCATCGACAGAGGAACCTGACAGGCTATGGCCTGTAGGGTCCAAAGAGTCAGCCATGACTGCAGCAACCTGGTGTGCACAGTCAACTGCTATCCATTCTTCTTCTAAAACTACCTTTAAAAAACCTCTCTCTCCACATACGGGTTGAAAGATGTTTGAAATGATGCTATTGTATTTGGTTGTTTCTGGGTTGTGAAATTTGAAAATGTTCTTTTTAACTTTACTTTCTACTCTATACTTTTCTATACTGCTTGAATCTGCATCAAAATATGAAAACAGCAGTTGTGTGTTAACAAATACAGTTAACTTGAAATGCTTTCTTGAGGAAAAATAAACAATTCGTATATATTTAATGTGTCCATCAGTGTCTGCTGACAGGTGTCATGACTGCAGGCAATAGCTAAACTGAGGGCCCTGTACAAAGAACATCATTCTAAGGAGCAGATCACATGAAAGGCAAGACGGGAAATTCATGTGTCCACTCTGTATACCTATCAAAAGTGACGATTACAAATATTTGCTACATCAATCCTTCTTAGTTAGTCACTTACACAGTACTCTGAAGTACACTGGATCATTTTTCTTTCTTTAGCTACTTTTTTATTCAGGGACCTGAAGCTTCCATAGAAATAGTCACACTTTGACATTAATCCACACTTACAAAAAAAGATTCAGCACAGAGGCTAAAAACTCACAATGAGTTTTTTGATGAGTGCTATTATCTTTTAGTTACATTGTAGATGCCCAAATAGGCATACTTTTCTTAATCTTTAAGCAATTTTCTTGCTTGAGACCCTCAGAATTCTAAGATTGGGGTGACCCTCCACAATGACCTTCCTGTTCTTCACCTCTGTTCTTTTCCTCAAACCCCATTCCTATTCATTATCTCTGGTGTATGCCATTCAGAATGATCTTTCTAAAAGTCAAATCAGTTTTTCTAACTCTGTTCTTAAAATTCTCTAATAAAGACCCAATGCCTGTTCTGTAGCATCAAACCCTGTCATGTCGTAGAAGGTTTGTTTTCTGCTTTTTTTACAAATGAATTTTAGAAGAGAAAAAATGTCTCCCCCATAGGCATCTTTATTCTTTTCTATCATGGTTTATCACAGGATATTGAAAGAGTTCCCTGTGTTATACAGTAGGACTTTGTCATTCATTCATTCTATATGTAATAGCGCTGGCTAATCCCAAATTCCCAACCTTTCCCTTCTGCTGCAGGAATTGAGAAGCCCTTTCCTTTGTGACACGTCTGCCACAGATGATGCCTCTACTTGACATATTCAGGATGGTAAGAGCTGCTTGTTGCATTTTTTTGTACTTTTAGTCATTACATGATCTAATTTCCATGGCGTGAGTTTTCATTGAGGACAGATTGTTCCTTTGCACAAGGAATAAGCGTGGCCTCTCTCCACCTTTGATTAAATCCACCCCTGAGGAGATGGAGATGGATCTGTTTGATAAATTCGGGGAAAACAAACTGGAGTATGCAATGGTGAGCATCATCCCTCTTCTTCCCCCAGGCTCTAGGCAGTAAGCTGCTCATGGGAAACATGATCTGCTTCTCTTCTGAGTCTCTGTGTCTTTGTACTGATCCTTTGATTGGGCAAAGGAATCTGATCATTAAAACTTCAGAATTAATGAACTTATTTGGCTACCAAAACTAAAGTCACATGCTCAACTTAGCCACTATCAGAAAAAAGAAAAAAAAAAAAGAGAGAGAGAGAGAGAAATTATGCCCATTTGCACCTTTTCCCCTCCTCGACCTTTTCAGAATCCTGAAAAGGATTCTGATGGGAAGAAGTGTTCTTGTTGTTTTTAGTCACTAAGTCATATCCAACTCTTGTGGGACACCATGGAGTATAGCCGACCAGGCTCCTCTGTCCACGGGATTTCCCAGGCAAGAGTACTAAAGGGGATTGCCATTTCCTTCTCCNAGAATCCTGAAAAGGATTCTGATGGGAAGAAGTGTTCTTGTTGTTTTTAGTCACTAAGTCATATCCAACTCTTGTGGGACACCATGGAGTATAGCCGACCAGGCTCCTCTGTCCACGGGATTTCCCAGGCAAGAGTACTAAAGGGGATTGCCATTTCCTTCTCCAGGGCATCTTTCCAGCCCAGGGATCGAGGCCACATCTCCTGCATTGGCAAGTGGATTCTTTACCACTGAACCCCCTGGTGATGTTGTTCAGTCACTGAGTCATATATGACGCTTTGTAACCCCATCGATTGCAGCACGCCAGGCCTCCCTGTCTCTCACTATCTCCTGGAATTTGCCCAAGTTCACGTCCATTCAATTGGTGATGTCACCCAAACATCTCATCCTGTCCCTCTCTTCTCCTTCTGCCTTCAATTTTCCCACCATCAGGGTCTTTTCTAATGAACTGACTGTTCACATGGGATTTCCTGGGCAAGAATACTGCAGCAGGTTGCCATTTCCTTCTCTGGGCAGTCTTCCTGGCCCAGGGATCAAACCCCAGTCTCCTGCATTGGCAGGTACTGGTAGGCAGATTCTTTAGTGCTGAGCCACCTAGAAGGGTACTGTCTACTGAATGTTTCCCCAGTGACCTCAATAAAGCTCATTTAGGCATTGAATAAAAGGTCACTGAAGCAATCCAGATAATCATGATGATGTGATCACTAATCTAGAGCCAGACATCNAAGAGAAGTGAAAAGCAAAGGAGAAAAGGAAAGATATAAGCATCTGAATACAGAGTTCCAAAGAACAGCAGGGAGAGATAACAAAGACTTCCTCAGCAATCAATGCAAAGAAATAGAGGAAAACAACAGAATGGGAAAAACTAGAGATCTATTCAAGAAAATTAGAGACACCAAGGGAACATTTCATGCAATGATGGGCTCAATAAAGGAAAGAAATAGTGTGGACCTAACAGAAGCAGAAGATACAGAAGAACTGTACAAAAAAGATCTTCACGACCAAGATAATCACGATGGTGTGATCACTCACCTAGAGCCAGACATCCTAGAATGTGAAGTCAAGTGGGCCTTAGAAATCATCACTATGAGCAAAGCTAGTGGAGGTGATGGAATTCCAGTTGAGCTATTTCAAATCCTGAAAGATGATGCTGTGAAAGTGCTGCACTCAATATGCCAGCAAATTTGGAAAACTCAGCAGTGGCCACAGGACTGGAAAAGGTCAGTTTTCATTCCAATCCCAAAGAAAGGCAATGCCAAAGAATGCTCAATGGAGTATTACTCAGTCATAAAAAGGAACACACTTGAGTCAGTTCTGATGAGGTGGATGAACATAGAACCTATTATACAGAGTGAAGTAAGTCAGAAAGAGAAGGATAAATATCGTTTTCTAAAGCATATATACAGAGTCTAGAAAAATGGTGGTGAAGAGGCAGCAGTGGGGAAACAGACAGAGAGAATAGACTTATGGACAAGGGGAGAGGGGAGGAGAGGGTGAGATGTATGGAAAGAGGAACATGGAAACTTACATTACCGTATATAAAATACATAGCCAACAGGAGTTTGCTGTATGGCTCAGGAAACTCGAACAGGGGCTCTGTAATAACCTAGAGAGGTGGGTTGGGGAGGGAGAGGGGACAGAGGTTCAAAAGGGAGGAGATATATGTATACCTATGGCTGAGTCATGTTGAGGTTTGACAGAAAACAATAAAATTCTGTAAAGCAATTATCCTTCAATTAAAAAAAATAAAAAGAAATCTACCAGATGCAAAAAAGAGAAGGCAGTTCAGTCATCTGTGTTTAGCACATGCTTGCCTGCTGTATTGTGCTGTGCAGAGCACAGAAGTCTTTGGCTGTACTCATCCCCCTCTTCCTTCCTTTCCAAAATTCGGAAAATACATGTAAATTTCTCTTGCTGGTGAGCAAGGCCATAGAGATGTTAGAGCTGGTCGTGGTGGGTACACATGGCATCCCAATTCTGGTCCCCAGCTTTGAGTTAGTTGTGAAGAGACAGCAGTGTCAGTAGTAACAGCATATCCCCATTTTCAAGATCAGAGTTAAAACTGTATACCGTTGAGATAAATGGTCCAGTGATGGTTCCTTGACTTCTTGTCAGTCCTCCCAACAGTTTTGTGAGCACTCCATTCCCTTAACTAAATCCCTTTCAGTTGGAAGTAACATTATGAATGTGTTCCCTTGTCTGGACTCTGACTGATGTGATTCCCCATGGTGAGGTAGGGAAGGGCCAAGATCCACTTTTCTTATGCTCCACTGCATCCCCAACAGCAAGCACAGATCTGGCAGGAGCAGGTTCTCAGTTTTTGACTGAGTGCATTGAAAGTTATGAGATGAATGTTGACATACATACGCATATACATATAGTTAAATAATTCAAAAGATGCCATAAGGCTGTATATGGTCAAGAGCCACCTTTTCAGTAATGAGTGTTATATTGTCATAGACTAATGGTTACTCTTGTCTACAGTGTCCATGGAAGATTCGATGCTTGCTAAGTTGCTTCAGTTATGTCCGACTCTGTGCGACCCTTTGTACTATACAGCCTGCCAGGCTCCCATCCTTGGATTTCTCCAGGCAAGAGCACTGGAGTGGTTGAGGTTTGTCGTGTCCTCCTCCAGGGAAGATTCGATGGAGAAGTCTTAATATGGAGAGATTGGATTCTGAGGGATAAGTAGACATTGGATAGGAAAAGAAAAAAGAGTGGGGTATTTTAGAATGAGTCCTTCCTGCTAATATCACTGTACACTGATGACTAATGTGTACTTGCTCCTGAAATGAGGATTAAGTTCCCTTTGAAATGCATATGGGGTTAAAAGTGAAGGGAAAAGGTCTTGGCATGATGTTCCTGGGTTTTGCCAAACCCTAATGTTGTGTTTGGAGCACTTCTCTGCCCGTAGACCGCAAGAATTCCCCTGTCCCCATCCCATACCCACATCAAGCATGTTTCTGAATCTTCTGGGAAGCCACACATTGAGCAGTCAGATGTCTGATCCCGCTTCAGAACAAGCTCGTGTTCACCCAGCAGAAATTTTCCTTGGAAGCTTTTGCCCAGCATGTTGGCTAAGAGCCTCTGGTCCCCCTGAGTTCCAGAAGTGGGTGAAAGGTTTGGTGGACAGATATGTATTCATCTTACAGTGATTACAAGGATAGTGATATGATTGACAACTTCTCTACCTGCCAGTCAAGCTGGTCAGTGCCATCAGAAGGCCACAAGGTCTATGAGCTCTTCTTTACATGGGAAGCAACACAACCAACACAAGTTTCTCATTTCATGGCTTAGCTGTAACAATAAGTAACTATTGCCTTTCAAAAATGGAATATAGGGAAAATTTGGAATTGTGTTAAGGAAACAAGCAAGAGTTTACAATAATTTGTAGTCCAGACGTCAGATTGACTGGGAATAATCAAGTTACTCAGAGATGCAGTTGTACAAGACAGACAGCAAATGTCTGTAGAAGCTTTTCAAGATTGCAGAACCTGTTCTTACATCACATTCAGGTTAACAGAAGGAGTCAATGAGTGAAGCAAAAGCTGCGTGTCTTCTCTACATCTTCTAAGAAGGCACCTGAACACTTGAGAAGATGAATAGCTGAGGGCTGGGCTGTTTCTCTGGACCCTCAGACTTTGTTTGACTGACGTGAATTCTCTTTCTCTCCTGTGTTTAAATGAAGTCAAGTTTGTATACTAATGGCTTAAAATTAGGAAACTCCTAATTATAGGGGAGAAATACGGGAATCCAAAGCTGCCATATTCGGTATGGTCTAAGACTTTGCTTTGCTCTTTAAGCTAAGCTGCCATTCTATTGGGCTGTTGATTACACTTCTTAATCTCTCTAAACTTCAGTTTCCTCATCTGTAAAGTCCTTGTAGTAAGGTTAAATGAGAAAATATTGCTTAGCCCAGAACCTGACATGGAGTAGACCCTTAGTAAACATCAGTCACACTTAAACTGTTATATCAACATATGGAAGGCTGTCAGTTCAGAGAACTGTGGAGAGACAAATTGCTGAAGCTTGATAGGTTAGAGATCATAAATCTTGGAATGACTTCTGGTCTTGGCCCTTGGCTTGTTGCATAACTTCAGTCACTTGGTAAGTCCAGGGGTAGGGAGAGACGGGACTTGGCATGACAGCAGGTTATATGATAAGGGTTTGGAGGGGGTGTGGTTGACCAGAAGCTCCATAGGATATAGGTAGATTGCTCACCAGAGTGACTCAGTCTGAAGCTGAGTGGTTTCTAGGATCTGTAATAGGGAGGTGGTGGCTTGAGCACCAGGCTTTGAGAAGAATAAGGACAAGCTAGAGTATGAATGGGATGATGAATGTTCTCTGAACAGTATTTCCTGAGGTCCAGTAAAGGGATGGAGAGAGAGATTTGAGGAAGAGAGGGAGAGGGTAACTGACTCAAGCTTTCAGTAATTTGAGGGCTGTTCCAGGTTAAAAGACATTTGTTCCTTGGAAGAAAAGTTATGATAAACCTAGTCAGCATGTTAAAAAAAACAGAGACATCACTTTTCCAACAAAGGTTAGTATAGTCAAAGCTATGATTTTTCCAGTAGATAGATGTGAGAGTTGGACCATAAAGAAGGCTGAACACAGAAGAATTGATACTTTTGAACTGTGGTCCCGGAGAAGACTCTTGACAGTTCCTTGGACAGTAAGGAGGTCAAACTGGTCCATCCTAAAGGAATTCAACCTTGAATATTCATTGAAAGGACTGATGCTGAACCTGAAGCTCCAATACTTCGGCCACCTGATGCAAAGAGCCAACTCATTGGAAGAGACCCTGATGATGGGAAAGATTGAGAGCAGGAGAAGAAGGGGGCAACAGAGGATGAAATGATTGGATGGCATCACCAACTCAATGGACATGAACTTGAGCAAGCTCTGGGAGATGGTGAAGGACAGGAATGCCCGACGTGCTGCAGTTCATGGGGTTGCAAAGAGTCTGACATGATTGAGTGACTGAACAACAACCACCAGGGTAAATGCTAAGGCTACTGGGTGGAATTCCTGGGGAGACATTTTCAGCTCTATTGTCAGTTGGGATGAAAGTGGTGGAACCTTCTGGAAATTAGCAGTGGACTGGGCTATCTTCCAATGCAGACTCGCTAGAATTTTTAAGTTGGGCAGGCTGGTTCCCAGGGAAGTTGAGGAAAGTTCTTAATTAGTAGCATTTGGGAGGGATTCTCAGGATAGTCTTGTGGGTGGAAGTGATAGCCAAGGAAGACTTTCCCAGGAAAAGTCCCCCAAAAGGAGCAGACATTAGGCAGACCCAGTTGCAGATTTGGGTTGGAAGAAGAACCAGGAAGGAGAGAGAGCAGGATGAGGGCTGGGAACTGCAAGTGTAGCTGGCATAGGTGTGATGGGGACTGAATAGTGTGGACTGCAGATCTTTAAGGGCTTTTTGTATTATCTTGAGGAGCTAGGACTTTATTCTGAGGGTATGGGAGGCCCCAGGAAGGCTTTAAGCAAGGGAATGACATGGACAGATGACGTTATACAAGGATTACTCTCACTATTAAGAGCCTAAATAAAAGAAGAGAATCAACCTTTACTGAGAACCCACAGTGAAGTGGGTGCTTCAGAAAGGTGGTATCATCCCCCATTCACAAACACCCTCTGAATGCGTGTCCTAATCAAGGGCATTGAAGACCAGAGAGGTTAAGTGATTGTCTCAACATTGTCCAGTTATTAAGTAACTAAGCAAAGACTCAAAAGAAAATGCATCTCATCTCAAAGTCTGTGGTTTGTTCCACTTCAGTAAAAATAGAAAAAATGGCTTTCTTGAACACATAATCAAATCTCAAATCCTAGAAAGAATATTACTTGTCAAAAAAAAAAAAAAAAGAATGTTACTTGTCTATTCTATAAGACTGTGATACATACACACCCAAGTGTGCCTAGCTGTGAATAATTCCCCTTTCACATGACCTGCTGCTATAAGACCCTCTTTCTTCTGGCTGGTGATAGACAAGAGACTAACTGACACTCTTTCCCAGGAATTTGGGACTGGGATTCTGAGGCAGCCAATTTGTCTTTCTATGTAGCTGGACACTTGGTTTACTAAGGTGCAGCCACATCCCCTCATGTGGTGNCCTAGCTGTGAATAATTCCCCTTTCACATGACCTGCTGCTATAAGACCCTCTTTCTTCTGGCTGGTGATAGACAAGAGACTAACTGACACTCTTTCCCAGGAATTTGGGACTGGGATTCTGAGGCAGCCAATTTGTCTTTCTATGTAGCTGGACACTTGGTTTACTAAGGTGCAGCCACATCCCCTCATGTGGTGAAGAAGCAAGGAAATGGGTAGTAGAGAGAGAAGAATGCAGATATATAAGCAGAGAGGAGACACAGAGATGATCCTCCCCAGACTTCCCAGTTCCTCTTACAGTCCATCTAAATTTCCTGAGACCCCCAGTACCGTCATGACATACTTCTCTTGGTTTAAGCTAGCTGGAGTTAGTTTCTGTTCAAATGGGAAGAAAGGGATTCATCAGAGTTGCTGAGAGAGCTGAGAAAGGCAGACAGTGAGAGAATGTGGACTCCGCACCCTTAGGGGCTAAAAATGGTGGAGAGACCAGCTATGCCTTCTCATTGTGCCCGAGAGAGTTACTAACCTTGTGAAATGCCTGGGTTTATCATGAGACCAGAGAAGACAGTGGGGTCTGAGAACATCCTGATGTGGTGTTCCATTGAGACATTGCACAGGGAGGTGGTGGGGCTCAGGCAAAGAAGAGAATGACAGATGGAGGCAGGGCAATTGTGGGGAAGGGACGGACCTATTTCAAGCCTCAGAAGGCAGGTTTAACCCAAGGTTAATAAGTCTAAGAGAGCAGAAAGGCTTGAGCAGATATCTGGTTTATAATTGAAGTCAGAGGCTTAACTAATATAATACTGAAAAGTTCTATTTATTTTAGTTTTTAAAGTTTATTTTTAATTGGAGGATAATCACTTTACAGTATTGTGTTGGTTTCTGTCATGCAACAACTTGAATTAATCGTAAGTCCCCTCCCTCTTGACATTCCCTCCCACCCCCTACCCCATCCCACCCCCTCTAGGTTGTCACAGAGAACCAGGTTGAGCTCCTGGTGTTATATATACAGCAACTTTCCCATTAGCTATCCATTGTACATATGGAAATGTATATATTTCAGTGCTGTTGGGATGAATTGAAAGACTAGTGTTCTAATTTATTTTAAAAGAAGCAATGCAGGAAAGTATTCTTATAAAAATCTAAGTATAAATAGATGTGGAGTTAAAACAAAGGAAAGCACCCCCACCTTCATCACCAAATATCTAAGAGTGAAATTCCAGGTGGAAGCTGGCCAAGCCCTGAGGGTGAAGTGTCCCTGGCCGTAAGAAGCAGGTGAGAGATGAGCACACAGCGTTGTTCTTCCTCCTGGGGGATGCAGTAGCAATGTTTATGGCAGGATTTGCTTTTAGTTAGGATCCAACAAACATCAAAAAGGTCAGAGAGGGTGCATGTTCAGTTGTGTCTGACTTTTTGTGAACCTATGGACTGTAACCTCTGGGCTCCTCTGTCCATGGAATTTTCCAGGCAAGAATACCAGAGTAGGTTGCTATTTCCTACTCCAGGAGATCTTCCTGACCTAGGGATTGAACCTTTGTCTCTTGTGTCTCCTTCATTGGGAGGCAGATACTTTAACACTATGTCACCTGGGAAGCATATGTGAAGCATTATTTGCTGTCTCATAAAATACTTTTGCTTATTTTTTGAGATAAAAGTACAGAGATTTCTTATATATTCCCTGCCTCCCCCCCCCCCACACACACCTTCAAAGTCTCCTCCATTATCAATATCTCCCACCAGAGTGGTACATTTGTTACAACAGATGAACCTCCATCGAAACATCTAGTCACCCACAGTCCATAGTTGAAATTCATTCCTGGTGGTGTAGATTCTAAGGTTTGTATAAATGTATAAGGACATGTATCCATCATTACAGGGTTATGCAGAGTATTCTCACTGCCCTAAAAATCCTCTGTGCTCTACCTTTTTATCCCTATCCCCACTCCCAACCCTTAGCAACCACTGATCTTTTTACTTTCTCCATAGTTTTGCCTTTTCCAAAACATCATATAGTTGGAATCCTATCCTGGAGCAGGATTCTCAGCCTCCTCATCTCTTCCCCACAGTGGCACAGGTAAGAGAGAGGCCCCTGTGCCCACCAACCTCCATGCTGCCCTGCTCCCGACCCCACCCAGACTAGCCCCTGCTTCAAGGAAGCAGGTGGAGTTAGTGGCTGCTTATTCCCAAAAATCTCACTTTGTTGCCTGGCAACCAAGCCTTTTCAACTGTTTCTGAGTAAGTCATTGGGAAAGGAACCAGCAGAAGTTTGAATTTTTGTCTTTTCACAACTATTCTGATATGGAGTTTTCTCTATACTGATATGTATCGATATATCTCTATATGGAAGGTTTTGCTCAGTTTGAAGGACTGGCCAGTTCGGACTGGCTGGGTGAACCTTTTCATATTGTTCATGTTCATGGGATTCTCACGGTAAGAATACTGCAGTAGTTTGCCATTCCCTCCTTCATAAAGAGGCTGAGCACCGAAAAACTGATGCTTTCAATTGTGCTAGAGAAGACTCTTGAGAGTCTTTTGGATTACATGGAGATCAAACCAGTCATTCCCAAAGGAAATCAACTCTGAATACTCATTTGAAGNCAGTAGTTTGCCATTCCCTCCTTCATAAAGAGGCTGAGCACCGAAAAACTGATGCTTTCAATTGTGCTAGAGAAGACTCTTGAGAGTCCTTTGGATTACATGGAGATCAAACCAGTCATTCCCAAAGGAAATCAACTCTGAATACTCATTTGAAGGACTGATGCTGAAGCTGAGGCTCCAATACTTTGGCCACCTGATGCAAAGAGCCAACTCCTTGGAAAACACCCTGATGCTGGGAAAGATTGAAGGCAAAAGAAGACAGCAGCAGCGGATGAGATGGTTAGATAGCATCACCAATTCAATGGACATGAGTTTGAGTAAGCTCTGGGAGATAGCGAAGGACAGGGAAGCCAGGTGTGCTGAAGTCCATGGGGTTGCAAAGAGTCGGACACAACTTAGCGACTGAACAATAACAACAAGTGGACCTTGGGTTTATCTAGGGGAGATCTTGGGCATCAGAAAACGGTTAGCAACTAGCATAGGAGGTATTGCCAGAGTTCAGTTTGTTTATTTATTGATTTAAAAATGAATGTTTTAAAAACTAAGACAGAATTTTTAGACAAAAATAAATAAAAGCCTCTTTCCTTGCCCCCAGTCCCAGTGAATATTTATGTCCCCACCCCTAATTACGTGTCGAAATCCTAACCCCAACGGTGATTAGGAGGTGGGCCTTTGAAGGATACTTAAGTCATGAGAGAAGAACCCTTATATTAGTGTTCTTACCCAAGACAGACTTCAGCCCCTTCCGCCATGTGAGAACACAGCAGGAAGGTGCCAGCTATGAAGCAGGAAGAGGACTCTTACCAGAAGATGACTCTGCTGATGCCTTGGTATCCTTGGGGATGGAAATTGACGATCCTTGGGAGTGGAAGTTGATATTTCTATGCCTCTTACAGCAGGTTTTATTAGGTAACATTTCTCACTGAAATGCAAAGAAGAGGAAGGAAATTTTGCAAGATGTGAATGCTATGAGAAAGAACTATTTGGAGCCCTGGCAAAATTCCTGGATTTGACCTCTGTCCTTTGCTATTCAGAAGTTGATTTTCCAGCTTTGGCATCACCCTTCTTTTTTCCCCCCAGGTATCTGACTCTTGGACATTTTGCATCCGAGGCTCTTTTCTATCAGAGGAAAAAGAGAAGGTTTATTGCGAGCCAAGCCATCTTGCCGTTTACTAACCACTGAAGATTTGTTATGGCAACACGCCAGTGCTAATGTACTCAATTCAAGGTTTGGGATTACATGTAAATTTGGGGTCAAGCTAACAACTGAGAATAGAGATGGGAATAAAGATGGGAGGGGAGGAGCGGGGTGTGGCAGAGCAGGGCAGGGGTGGGCAGTGGAGGATGGGAAATAAACAGAGGAGGCTGTGAGGCGACAGTCTTATGGGCTCAGCTGCTGGAATCACACCTACTATATAGAAACAGTGAGAGTCCTAACAGATGAGAGGCATTAGTTCCTAACAGTTGGCTTGTAGAATCTGTGGGGCAGTTAGTTACCCAGGCTGGAAACAGGGGAGTTAAAAAGTTGGGAGAAGTGAATGAGAGAAAACTCTTGCCCTGCTGAAGAGCGTGGAGGGCTCAGCACACGTCCTGGGGGTTGTTGTGAATACAGACTTTCTCCAAGCTGATTAAATGGAATTAACTCCACAGCCTGGGATCTTACAACCTCCTGTTGCTCTCATCAGTCCAGACCCTTGTTCTACCTCTTCAGAGCCTCCTGCAACCCTGAGGAATTTATTAATGAGGTCCAATTACAGGAAATTTCAGGTTTGTAATAAATTTCGGATGCACAGCTGAAGGGCTCGGCTCAACCCCCCTGAGAAAATGTACATTACACAAGATTTCAGATGAACTGCACGCTTGATCTCCCTACCGATTCTCCCATACAGCCCTCTCTCCACTCCCCATCATCTGTAACATCTCCCATCTCTGTCCTTGCTCTCCAGTTTCCCCTCTGGCCTCATCTTCCCTCCCCCAGGTTTCACAGAGCGCCGTGGACTTCAGCTGCTCCTTATTTTAAAACCAGCAGAACACATAGAGCCCGGCTAACCGATGGACCTGGTTGGAGTCTGTCCAGCTCTCCCCAGCTCTAATTTGTGGCTTTCTTTTCTAGGTGTGCTAGAAAGACTTTTCCTGGCCATTTCCACCCTTGGTGACTGCTAGCAAACAATCTTTGTTTCCTCTTTGAGGATATTTTTGAAGACAGATTAGAGGCTTGAAAAAAAAAAAAAAACACTTGGAAAAACTCTTTAAACAGGTTTTCCAAACACTGGAGGAAGGAAACAGAGGAGGTGGGTGGGAGCATCAACCCTGAATAATGTTCCATTTCTCATCCTGTGTTGCCTGGGGCCCTGCGCGGCTTGGGTTCTCCTCAGCCTGTGGAAACTTTGCGAACTTCCGGGGCTTGGTCTCTGCAGAGGCGGCCCTTCACCCTGGGAGAGACGGGCCCTCCACCAGCTGCTGTGGGAATGGCACATCTGGCATTCCGGCAGCCACTTCCTCTCTAGGGAGAAGCCTGGGCTCCACCCTGTGTGGTTTCACAAAGTGATGCGGGCTCCTGGGAAGGGCAGGAGCGGTTGTGAGCTGTGAACATCCTCCCAAGCTCCTGTGGGGTCTACAGGCTCTGCTCAGCTGATTAAACAGTCTGCATCTGGGGCAGGCATTTAAAGGGACCATTGCATGGCATGGCCAGATTATTCATAGCTGAAGATTGTATTTAACAGGGTAGAAAGCCCAGTTTAAAAAATAAAGAAAAAAGCAGCAGCATAGAGGTAGACTGGAATATTGGTCTTCAGAGGTAGTAGCCTCTTAAAGCAGTCCCATCCACTCTAGCTGGCAGGGGTCTCTTCAATATGCCTCCATTCTTTTGGTTGCAGGTGACAGGAAAACAACGTGATCAGTATAGATTGAACAGACGAGGGCATTTACCAGCTCTTGAAATCACAGCGGAAATATAGCTCATGTGAAAGTCGCTCAGTCGTGTCTGACTCTGCGACCCCATGGACTGTAGCCCGCCAGGATCCTCTGTCCATGGGATTCTCCAGGCAAGAATACTTGAGTGGGTTGCCATTTCCTTCTCTAGGGGATCTTCCCAACCCTGGGATCGAACCCAGGTCTCCTGCATTGCAGGCCGATTCTTTACCATCTGAGCTACCAGGGAAGTACAGAAATATAGCTAGGTCTCAGGAATGAATGGAAACTGGGGTGTGCTAAACTGGGGCTGTACTGGTTCTCAACCACTGTTAAAAATTAAATTATATAAACTCGTGAAAACAATTGAATTAAACACAAAAGTAGTAAATTGGTAAAACTCATCACTTCCTGATAATTTTACTGCTCTTTGCTATTATCTCTGCTCTTGACTTTCCTTATATCTATTGTATGTGTCTGGTGGAAACACTATAGAATGGTGTGCTATTGCTCATTGCTTTCCAACTCTGTTTTTCTGTGATGTTAAGTTTGAAGCTTGAAATTGGCCATGGTGGAAGCCTTTGCACCATAGAAATTCTCAAATTCTACAAATCTGGGCTTGATCTACAGCTTTGTTGTTTGTCTAGAATCTAGACTGAAGTATATGCAAATTAAATTTAAAAGTAAGTCACATTTGTAGTTGTTCCATTGTGAATGACATTCAAAAAAATGAGAATATAATTCCTGCCATTTTTGAAAGTTATTCTCTGTGGTCTTTGATCTAGGACAGATCTGCACATGGCCACTTACTTAGAACATATATCATTAGTTGTGCCTAGCCAGTAGGAACTTTATTGTTTTTATTTATTTAAAGAATTTAAAAAGCTTATTATTATTATTTTTTGGCCATGCTGCAAGGCATGCAGGATCTTCATTCCCCTACCAGGGAAACTGAACTGGTGCCCCCAAGAGTGGACGCACAGAACAGTAACCACTGGGCAGCCAGGAAATTCCTAGAACTTTGTTTTTATTGCCTATGTTTCAACTTGGAGGAGAGACAACCATTATCCTCTCCACTGTACTGCATCACTTTTCTTGTTGGTGGGAGAGAGATTTGTATTATCTTGGTGCCTCTCAAATCACATCATTATACACGTATATAATATCACACCATTATATGTGTCTCTGTGTGTGTATGTGTGTTTATCCTCATTTACTGTCCTCAGACAGTAAAGAATCTGCCTGCAATGTGAGAGACCTGGATTTGATCCTTGCATCAGGAAGATCCCCTAGAAAAGGGAATGGCAACCCACTCCAGTTTTCTTACCTAGAGAATTCTGTGGACAGAGAAATCTGGCAGGTTACAGTCCATGGAGTCGCAAAGAGTGAGACACAACTTTCACTTCCATTACTTTTCACATATGCTCATTTATACCATAAACATTTAAAATAATCTCATTTAATTCTTAAAGCTAAATGCTTTTCTTAGAAGTGTATTGCTTTTCTTGTTGGTAAGAGAGAGACTTGCAGGTTATCTTGAAGAGAAGTCAAAGTGTTAGTTGGTGACCCTCAAATTCCAAGCCAGGATCTATCTCCATTCTAANACCATAAACATTTAAAATAATCTCATTTAATTCTTAAAGCTAAATGCTTTTCTTAGAAGTGTATTGCTTTTCTTGTTGGTAAGAGAGAGACTTGCAGGTTATCTTGAAGAGAAGTCAAAGTGTTAGTTGGTGACCCTCAAATTCCAAGCCAGGATCTATCTCCATTCTAAAGTCCATTCTAAAGGAGATCAGGCCTGGGTGTTCTTTGGAAGGACTGATGCTAAAGCTGAAACTCCAATACCTTGGCCACCTCATGCAAAGAGTTGGGGGCAGGAGGAGAAGGGGACGATAGAGGATGAGATGGATGGATGGCATCATCAACTTGATGGACATGAGTTTGAGTGAACTCGGGGAGCTGGTGATGGACAGGGAGGCCTGGCGTGCTGCAATTCATGGGGTTGCAAAGAGTCAGACATGATTGAGCAACTGAAATGAACTGAATTGAACTGATCTGTCTCCAAAGAGTCAGACAGTAATCTTGATGTGTATATATTTGTTCTCCTTCAGAACCTTTGGCCTACAGTCTTTATTATCACTGTTTTCCACTGATGCTAATAGACAGACTTGGCCCTCTTTCCCAACCTGGGTCACGAGGAGAGTAGTTTATGAAGTTCTTGTTTAGAATCCTGCTTACAGATAATATTATCTTTAAAGTTCCTTGAAGGAGAGCACTTCTGCTGGGATGGTGTGAGTTCTCCATGGATTGTCCCAGCTAGTGGGGCAGGGTGGAGGAGCTGATCATATGCAGGTCAAGCAACCCAGGACTACTGAAGGGAAGGGGTCACTGAACTCATTACTCTGCAAAGAGATCAACCCAGTCAATCCTAAAGGAAATCAGTCCTGAATATTCATTGGAAGGACTGATGCTGAATCTGAAGCTCCAATACTTTGGCCACCTGATACGAAGAGCCAACTCACTAGGAAAGACCCTAATGCTGGGAAAGATTGAAGGCAGGAGGAGAAGGGGATGACAGAGGATGAGATCATTGGATGACATCACCAACTTAATTGACATGAGTTTGAACAAGCTCCAGGAGAGGGTGAAGGACAGGGAACCTGGCATGCTGCAGTCAATGGGGTTACAAAGAGACAGACAAGACTGATCAACTGAACAATTACAACTTTGCCTCCACACTGTTTCACTGAAACCATTTAAAGGGCAGCATACAAAAGGAAGACTTAAAAAAAAACATAATTGTGTTGAAGTATACATTCCAATACTTTATCTCACTCTTTCCTTCTATACTGAAAGTTTATTTCCTCTTACTCTTTTTTTTGCATATGCAAAAAAAAAACCAAAAACATTTTGNACTGTTTCACTGAAACCATTTAAAGGGCAGCATACAAAAGGAAGACTTAAAAAAAAACATAATTGTGTTGAAGTATACATTCCAATACTTTATCTCACTCTTTCCTTCTATACTGAAAGTTTATTTCCTCTTACTCTTTTTTTTGCATATGCAAAAAAAAACCCAAAAACATTTTGTTTTAGATATTGAAGCTTGCTAAAACTCTCCATTCATCTTCTCTTCTGAGTAAGACTTTTTTTTTTTTTAATGAAAACGTTTTAAATATCTCCCACAATGATTTCAAGGCATCACTTTTCAGACATTTGGTTTTTGGTTTTATGACAAGTTGCTCAATCGTGTTTGACTCTTTGTGACTCCACGGACTGCAGCATGCCAGGCTTCCCTGTCCATCACCAACTCCCAGACCTTACTCAAACTCATGTCCATCGAGTTGGTGATGCCATCAAACCATCTCATCCTCTGCTGTCCCCTTCTTCTCCTGCCTTCAATCTTTCCCAGCATCACGTGGGAAATTTTCAAATGAGTCAGTTCTTTGCATCAGGTGGCCAAAATATTGGAGCTTCAGGTTCAACATCAGTCCTTCCAATGAATATTCATTTCCTTTAGGATTGACTGGTTTGATCTCCTTGCAGTCCAAGGGACTCTCAAGAGTCTTCCCCGATACCACAGTTGAAAAGCATCAATTCTTTGGCATTCAACTTTCTTTATAATCCAACTCTCACATCCATTCATGACTACTGGAAAAACGATAGCTTTGACTAGATGGACCTTTGTTGGGAAAGTAAAGTCTCTGCTTTTTAATATGCTGTCTAGGTTTGTCAGAGCTTTTCTTCCAAGGAGCAAGCGTCTTTTAATTTCATGGCTACAGTCACCATCTGCAGTGATTTTGGAGCCCAAGAAAATAAAATCTGTCACTGTTCCCAGTGTTTCCCCATCTATTTGTCATGAAGTGATGGAACCTGATGCCATGATCTTCGTTTTTTGAATGTTGAGTTTTAAGCCAGCTTTTTCACTCTTCTCTTTCACTTTCATCATGAGGCTCTTCAGTTCCTCTTTGCTTTCTGCCATAAGGGTGGTGTTGTCTGCATATCTGATGTTATTGATGTTTCTCCTGGCAGTCTTGATTCCAGCTTGTGCTTCATCTAGCCTGGCATTTCGCATGATGTACTCTGCATATAGGTTAAATAAGCAGGGTGACAATATACAACAGTGGTGTACTACTTTCCCAATTTGGAACCAATCCGTTGTTCCATGTCCGGTTGCTTCTTGACTTGCATACTTGCTTCTCAGGAAGCAGGTCAGGTGGTCTGGTATTCCCATCTCTTTCAGAATTTTCCACAGTTTGTTGTGATCCACCCAGTCAAAGACTTTGGCATAGTCAATAAAGCAGAAGTAGATGTCTTTCTGGAACTCTCTTGCTTTTTCTATGATCCAACAGATGTTGGCAATTTGATCTCTGGTTCCTCTGCCTTTTCTAAATTCAGCTTGAATATCTGGAAGCTCTAGGTTCACGTACTGTTGAAGCCTCCTTTGGAGAATTTTGAGCCTTATTTGCTAGTGTGTAAGATAAGCACAATTGTGTAGTAGTTAGAGCATTCTTTAGCATTGCCTTTCTTTGGGATTGGAATGAAAACTGACCTTGGCTAGTACTGTGGTCTTTGCTTAGTTTTCCAAGTTTGCTGGCATATTGAGTGCAACACTTTCACAGCATCCTCTTTTAGGATTTGAAATAGCTCAGCTGGAATTCCATCACCTCCACTAGCTTTGTTTGTAGTGATGCTTCCTAACCCCCACCCCGTTGACTTCGCATTTCAGGATGGCCTGGCTCCAGGTGAGTGTTCACAACACCGTGGTTATCTGGATCATTAAGATCTTTTGGGAACTCTTTGGGAACTCAGGTACACTTATGGCTGACTTACGTCATGTATGGCAAAATGAATACAGTATTGTAAAGCAAAACAAACTAAAAAAATAAAAATTAATTAAAAAAAATAAAATAAAAAATAAAAAAAATAATAAAAAAAAGATCTTTTGTTGTGTAGAACTTCTGTGTATTCTTGCCACCTTTTCTTAATATCTTCTGCTTCTCTTATGTCCAAACCGTCTCTGTCCTTTATTGTATCCACCTTTACATGAAATGTTCTGTTTGTGTCTCTAATTTTCTTAAAGAGATCTCTAGTCTTTCCCATTCTATTGTTTTCCTCTATTTCGTTGCATTGATTACTGAATAAGGCTCTCTTATCTCCCCTTGCTATTCTTTGGAACTCTGCATTCAGATGAGTATATCTTTCCTTTTCTCCTTTGCTTTTAGCTTCTCTTCTTTTCTCACCTATTTGCAAGGCTTCCTCAGACAACCATTTTGCCTTTCTGCATTTCTTTTTCTTGGGCATTGTCTTGATCACTGCCTCTTGTACAATGTCATGAACCTCTGTCCTTTCAGCCTTTGTGAGAAAGGGCAGCTCTAATTATTTTCTAAAGTTTTTAAAAAATGATTTGGCCTTTCTTCCTTGCTGATTTCTCCCTTCTCTGAATTTTAGAAAGTTTGTGGTCAGTGCTCTGTTTGTTTCTGTTTGTTTCTTGTGTGGGGTTGTTTTCTACCCTCAAGCAAAGTATAAGTTATGGAAAGCAGGGATAATAACATTACTTTTCTGTCCCTTAACATCTGCTAAAGTGCCAGAAAAGTAGTTAACATTCAAAGTGACCTTGTTGATTTGCTGGCTTATTGGCTGCCAGCTGTAAGAACTCTTCTTCCTTCTAGTGTCTGGATACTTCCGACTTGCCAGTTTTCATGTACTGACAATGGGAAAAATCAAATGAAAAAGCTTATTAGAATTGTGGACAAAGTAGGGTGTCTTAGCTCTGAGTGATATTCTGAAATATCTCCTCTGAATGAAATTCTTGACTATTAGATATGAATATTTAGCATCTGTTTTATCTACTCATAAGTTCCCTCAACTCCTGTCCTTACTATTTGGTCATTACCAATGTGGACAAAGAATGTTGCCTGCCATTCCAGTAAACATGAATATTGCCAACCATTAAGATACAAAAAAGAAAAAAAAAGTAAGAAAAAGACTTCCTTAGCAGTCTACTGGTTAAAACTCCATGCTCCCACGGCAGGGGGTGAGGGTTTGATCCCTGGCCTGGGAAGTAAAATCTCACATGCTTTTGGTGTGGCCAAAAGTTTAAAAAAAAAAAATTAGCTACTGCAGCTTCCAGCCCTCCCCACCCACACCAGTGTGCCATGAGGGGAGTTCAGGATGGAGAAAAACCAGAGTACTGGCCCTATATAGTAAAGATGTCTATCAGAGAAATAATTTCAATGAGCCCAGACTCTTGCAACTTCCCATAGGTAGAAAAGCACTAAAATCTTTAACTTGAGATGTCCACTTTTTGTGTGATTAGCAGTCATATTTTGATATTTGACTATAGGTTTGTTTGTTTCAGCAAAAACTCCTATATATCCTGATTTTCCCCTAACATCTTTGAAACAGGTACTCAGAGCTATGTAAGAGGCTGTCTTCTGGCCTATAGTACTCAGTAATGTCCCNCCTTGCAACTTCCCATAGGTAGAAAAGCACTAAAATCTTTAACTTGAGATGTCCGCTTTTTGTGTGATTAGCAGTCATATTTTGATATTTGACTATAGGTTTGTTTGTTTCAGCAAAAACTCCTATATATCCTGATTTTCCCCTAACATCTTTGAAACAGGTACTCAGAGCTATGTAAGAGGCTGTCTTCTGGCCTATAGTACTCAGTAATGTCCCTGAATGAAACAGTCTCAACTTTTAGGTTGTATGTTTTGTCAGTTGACACCATGTTTTGAATTTGCTGAGGTTCTAAGTAAGAAATGTTACTATCATGGTCTTCCAAGTAAATTTATCAAATTAAAAACTTTTTTAAATCCATGGACTAAGGACGACCTTTTACTTTATAACTCATGACTAATGAATGGTTTGGCTGAGTTATGATTTCAGTAGAGTTCAGTATAGTTCAGTCGCTCAGTCATGTCTGACTCTTTGTGACCCCATGGAATGCAGCATGCCAGGCCTCCCTGTCCATTGCCAACTCCCAGAGTTCACTCAAACTCATGTCCATCAAGTTGGTGATGCCATTCAGCCATCTCATCTTCTGTCGTCCCCTTCTCCTCCTGCCCCCAATCC